>WNGS01001815.1:0-15032 GCA_020271785.1 Procambarus virginalis
CACACCGACGGCCGTTAGGAGAGCGATGGACATCCATCTGCACCGACAGGCGGCGGGGGAGAGTCATAGATGGGGGAGGAAGGGGAATGGGAGGAGGATCGGAGGGAGACGAGGAAGAAGACACGGGAGACACGACAGACCTGTAGAAGAAGAGGGAACCCCAGACAGAGGACCAGGGAGGGGGACCTTTCGGGACAGCACTCAAAGGAACAGAGGAGGGGGCAGTTGGCGTATCAGGGTCCAAAAGTCCCAGAAACAAGTTGTGGAGTCTGAAGGATTAGGTTGGGAAGGACGAGGAGAGGAAGAAGCGCAAACAGACGTGATCATCAGAGACTTATAGCAGAAGGGCGTGGAGACAGCGAACCACTGGGCGTCTTGCCTCAAGAAAAGATAAACGCCCCCGGTGCTTCAAGTGAGGACGGCTGCCTCAAGCTTGTATATGGATACAGCACGGGAGAAGGTAGGATGGGCCTCATCCGCAGTATGAGGCATGAGCGAGGCCTTGGTGAGACTTAGAGTGACCTTCACACACAACAAAGGACAGAGAGAGACAGTCCCCAGAGCAGCAGAGGGCACCATGGCCCAAACCTCGCAGCACCTGTTGACGGAAAGCCGAGGATAAGGAATACAATCCTTATGACAGAGCACCTGGCGTCCAGCAAGAACTGGAGAGTGGATGGAGAATGGTCCCTACCAGTCAAAGGTGATGAACGCTAAGGAATCAACAACTCGAAGGGGTTGACGGGATCGACGGACCACGAGAGAGACGAGTAAACGAGTCTACCCGGAGGACAGAATCGCCTTGGGCATCAAGGGTATGCCGAATGTCATCGTGGCAGTTCTGCAGATTCCGAACACAACATGGGGCGGGAAGAGAACAGTGCCAACACCGGCATTCAACCGGACATTTTTGGAGACCCTAACAGGGGATCTCGCCAAGTGCAGGTAAGGGAAGGCAGACCAAGCGGAAGCTACATCCTGAGCAAGGAGCAAGCAACGACAGGTGAAGACGGGCCGAGACGAGTGGGGTTGAAGGTAACATGCATCCACGGAATCAACAAGAATGCCCGAGTGGAGGGAGAAATCATCAGGAGGCGCGGAATTAAGAGGGAGGAGATCAAAGTTTTTGGCACGGGCAAATGAAGCAGGACGAAACAAGGCCTGATACACATCAGTACAGGAAGAGATCGAGCGAGTGCGGCCGCGGGCCTGCTGACGGTCGGTTGAGAACGCGGGCCAGAGAGAGAGGGGGACAAAAGGCGCAGTAGTCCCAATGAGAGAACTTAGCCGCCCCAGGGGACGAAGTGGTCACCACTGGAGGCTGGAGGCTCGACCCAACCCCAAAGGAGGGAGGGGAGCATAGGGGGAGAATCAGTGGATGGTACATAGAAAGGAGCAAGGTCGGGGCCCCAGACGCAGGGGCGGAGCTAACAGGCCGGCTCGGGGCTGGGTCCTAAACCCGACCCCACAGCCGAGAGGTGGTAAAATGAAAGTGTGTCATGAGAACATAGTAGAGGCAGAGAAAGAAATTTCCATCCACGATATGTCTGCACCCCACACCCGGGAAATCCCACCATGGCCTAGCCACAATTAGAGGTCAGACACCCAATCAAGGCAGAGCTATCGCCGATTATGAAGCATGCCGGGGTCCCCCTAGGGGGTGCGTCGTGGTATAACCCTTCACAAACACCACATACTTAAGAACGCATCATGTCCATGGCAGAGATCGCGGTTCAGTCGACGTAAGGAGGAATTGGCAATAAAAAGGTTCCCCTCGCTCGCTCGACGTTGATACTACAGTTCTACAGGTCAAGAGTATGCCTACACTACCAGCCACTCCCGGGGCGTCAAACAATAGAAGAATTCTAAGGACTAACCAAACAAACTCAAAAGGTCGCAGAAACGACAAGTCAATATGGAGAATGATCTGCTAAGGCGTGCTATCCAATGAGACCTGAAAACATAAGAATAATGAAAAGGAAAAGCAATCCGGCCAATTAGAGAAGACAGCACATGCAGCAGGAACACAAGGACCACAAAAGGACAGAAGACCGACCACATGAAGCCATCCACCACTTGCAGCCGTACCGACGAGAGAGCAATACGCGCCTCACGGCCAGCCCACGCGCCCGCCGATGCCGCCCGACCCTGAGGGGGCCATAGTAGGCAGCCAAGCATTCATATCAACATGCTAGAATGGACAACAATATACCACCATGGACACTTACTGCCCAACTTAAGCTGTAGGCAGCTCCCCATACCAGCGTGACTTTGCCTATTAGGCAACCGCCATGTCAGCAACGGGCTCACAGCTCCTCAGCATTCACAGCCACTCCAGCATATGCTGCGTGGCTCGTTCGCCTCACTGCCCTCCACATTTCACACCGCAATATATGGTGTATTTGCCGCGAGGCAGTGGCTAAACAGTTATGGTCATAATGGCTTGTTCTGCCAGAAGCATAGTAGATGGCTGCAAGACACGCGAGGTAAATGACATTATTAAGAGAAGCCTTACTCACTCGTTGACAGCAGGGTGGAGAGAACCTCATACCTAATGTCCACAACTTGACGAGCCTTCGGTCGCCAGAGCAGGATCACGTGTGAGACCCCTGGAAGAATGGTTGACAGTTGGTGTTGTACTACGGGTGCATTGCAACTTTAGCCAACACCAATGATTGACTTCCATGTTGCACATCCAGGTGGTGTTGTCCTGGTGCTGTCACTCACCGGGAAACAGCCAAAACTCGTAAATACAGAGATCTTGATCACCACTACAATTTTGTCCCCCATTGCTCATAAATACTTGGTGCCTTGGGTAAAAGTCCTGCTAGTTTTTTTGAAGGAGCTGGGTTCTAAGCTAACTGAAACAACAAGAGACCCTAGAGCTGCCAGTTTCCTCATTCAACACCTTAATATGGTGATATAGAGAGGAAACACACACTGCGTCCATTGTTACTACACGCCATCTGAGGAGCTGGAGGAACTCAACAACCTGTGAAAATAGCCTTTTTCCTTGCATATAACCAATGTTGTAACCCTTTTTGTGTAAGGAAGATTTCAATAAAATAAAATGACAAAATACAAATAAATATGAGGGGGCTGGGGTGGTAGGAGAAGACAATATGTGAGTGTACGAGGGTGGTTACCTTACCTTACCTTGAGGTGCTTCCGGGGCTTAGTGTCCCCGCGGCCCGGTCGTCGACCAGGCCTCCTGGTTGCTGGACTGATCAACCAGGCCTCCTGGTTGCTGGACTGATCAACCAGGCTGTTAGAAGCGGCTGCTCGCAGCCTGACGTATGAGTCACAGCCTGGTTGATCAGGTATCCTTTGGAGGTGCTTATCCAGTTCTCTCTTGAACACTGTGAGGGGTCGGCCAGTTATGCCCCTTATGTGTAGTGGAAGCGTGTTGAACAGTCTCGGGCCTCTGATGTTGATAGAGTTCTCTCTCAGAGTACCTGTTGCACCTCTGCTTTTCAACAGGGGTATTCTGCACATCCTGCCATGTCTTCTGGTCTCATGTGATGTTATTTCTGTGTGCAGGTTTGGGACAAGCTCCTCCATTATTTATGGAGGAGCTAAATTATTATGTATCTCTCCCGCCTGCGCTCAAGGGAGTACAGATTTAGGCTCTTTAGCCGGTCCCAATAATTTAGATGTTTTACTGAGTGGATTCTAGCAGTAAAGGATCTCTGCACGCTCTCCAGGTCAGCAATTTCTCCAGCTTTGAAAGGGGCTGTCATTATGCAGCAGTACTCCACTCTAGAGAGCACAAGCGTTTTGAAAAGTATCATCATCGGTATAGCATCTCTAGTGTGAAAAGTTCTTGTTATCCAACCTGTCATTTTTCTTGCAGTTGTGACGGCTACTTTATTGTGTTCTTTAAAGGTAAGGTCTTCCGACATGAGTACACCCAGATCCTTTACATTGCCTTTTCGTTCTATGTTATGATTTGCCTGAGTTTTGTACTTGGTTTCTGTTTTTATATTTTCAATTTTTCCGTAGCGCATGAGCTGGAACTTATCCTCGTTAAACACCATATTATTTTCTGTAGCCCATAGAAAGACCTGATCTACATCTGATTGGAGGTTTGCCGTGTCCTCTATGTTGCCAACTCTCATGAAGATCCTAGTGTCATCTGCAAAGGATGATACAGTGCTATAGGTTGTGTTCTGGTCTATGTCCGATATGAGGATGAGAAAAAGTACTGGAGCAAGCACAGTACCCTGGGGGACTGAGCTCTTCACGGTTGATGGGCTGGATTTTATTTTGTTGACTATTACACATTGGGTTCTGTTAGTCAGGAAGTTGTAGATTCATCTGCCTATTTTCCCGGTAATTCCCTTTGAATGCATTTTATGTGCAATAACTCCATGGTCACATTTATCGAAAGCTTTTGCGAAATCTGTGTAAATTACATCAGTGTTTTGATTGTCTTCCATAGCATCTAATGCCATATCAGAGTGGTCCAGCAACTGCGACAGGCAAGAGCGCCCTGTTCTGAAACCATGTTGTCCGGGGTTATGGAGATGCTGTGATTCCATGTATTTTGTGATCTTACTTCTTAGCACACTCTCAAAATTTTTATGATGTGCGATGTTAGTGCTATCGGTCTGTAATTTTTTGCCTCTGCCTTATTTCCTCCTTTATGGAGTGGTGCTATATCTGCTGTTTTTAGTATGTCAGGCATAACGCCAGTATCTAGGCTTTGTCTCCACAGAATGTGAAGGGCCTGCAATAATGTTTTTTGCAGTTCTTGATGAATATGGAGTTCCAAGAATCCGGGCCTGGTGCAGAGTGCATAGGCATACTGTTTATGACTTCTTCAAAATCTAGTGGGGATAGGGTGACGTCTGATATATGATTTGATGTTGGTATCATATCCATGAAAAATTCATTTGGGTTATCAATCTTTAGTGCATTCAATGGCTCGCCAAAAACAGTCATACTGCTTCCTCAGTAACTCGCTCATTTCTTTGTTGTCATCGGTGAAAGTTCCATCTCCCTTTCGCAGGGGCTCGATACTAAATGTGGTTTTTGATCTTGATTTTGCATAGGAGAAAAAATATTTCGGATTTCTCTCTATTTCACTGATGGCCTTTTGCTCTCTTTGCGTCTCCTGGGTTTTGTATGATTCTTGTAGCTTGAGTTCAATTGTTTCTATTTCTCTCCCTAACCTTATTCGCCGTTCTTGAGATAGGGTGCGACTCTCAAGTTGTTCCACGATTCGTTTTCTTTGCCTATAAAGGGAACGACGTTCCCGTTCCAATCTGCATCTCTTTCTCTTTTTTCTTAGAGGTATGTGGTTTGAACATATTTCTAGTGCTACTGAGTTTATTTTTTCCAGGCACTGGTTCAGGTTTGCATTTTCGAGCTGTTCTTCCCAGTTTATTTCTGTGAAGTCCTGGTTTATTTGCTCCCAGTTTATCTGTTTATTATTGAAGTTGAATTTGCTGAAGTCTCCTCCACCGGGAATCTGGACTGGTTTTGAAGGTCCATTCCCCATGGTTGTCAGAACTGGGTGTCTCAGAAAGCTTCCCCGAATGCTACATATCGTCTTCTTCTAGGTCAAGGGCCCTAGAAACGCAACCAGAGGTCGTACCCCCTATATAATCTGGAATAATCTGGTCATCCAAACATCTGGTTCTTGGACGACGACACCCATGGCAGGGAAACAGGTGTCTCTGCTACGGAGATCTACAGCTAGTGAAATCTAAGAAAGAGGAATTAGTACTCACCCTAAGCCCATCAAAGTGTGAAATCTCTCATCTAGCCAACCAATCATAGATGCAATACGAATCATGTTCCCAAGAGCCCTAGTGATTGCTCCCACCAACAGTGTGCGGCTAGGAGCACCTCTGGGCTCGAGCACCTTTGAGGTAATCCTCGATGAAAAGCTGAACGACCTGAGGAGGATGGAGGGAAGAATAGGGGCTTTAGATGCTCGCTATGCTTTGTACCTTCTCACACGGTAACTGGCTTTGCCCAGACTTACATATTTCCTAAGGTGTGCTCCCTCCTTCAACAGACCAAAATTAACAGAATATGACTGACTCCTAAAATCAATAACCATGAAAGTGTTAAACCTCCCCCTGCAAGATGACCAATGGGATGAGGCAACGCTCCCAGTTAGACTCGAGGGTATAAGTATTTGCAAGGTGACACAGTTAGCATTACCGGCATTCTTATCCTCGACCAGTGCTACGAGTGAATTAGTGAATGAAATACTACCAGAATACCCAAGAGACTCCAATGGGATTCATGATCCCAAATTCGCAGACGGAGCCGGTCAGTGGGACATTCTTGCCGACTCTCACCCTCGACCAATGTTTCCAAACGACTGCAAACAGGCCATATGGGATAGCCCTATAGTGGAAAACATTGCCACAGTATGGCTAGAGGCAGCTTCAGGGAAGGACAGAGCACATCTTCTAGCTGAGCAAGCTCCCAATGCCGGGGACTTCCTGTTGGCTGTCCCTAATTATTCTTTGTATGTTCTTCGTCCCCTATTTTCGCCTTTTTCTTTTACGCCTTACTTTTCTCCCCTTCATGCCTTATTCTTGACCCATTTGTATAGGTCTACTTGTCTTCACCTGACCCCCTTAATGGTATAAATCTAACACGTCCTGTATTTTCTTATCACATGAGAATGAACCCCATGTAGGTTTGAAACGTTGTGTAAATTTTATAATAAGTGTGATACCAAGAGGGAACCACATTCAAAATACCCGCTAGGGTAACTTTTTATATTAGCCGCTCCTGATTGGTGGGTGGCAGCTCGTCCCTGTGCGTCTGCGCATCACCCGCGCGCATGCCTGGAGGCGAGAGGGAGGCCAGACGAGAACCGCACCTGACTGAGAACGGACCTGTTAGTAACGCCCCCTGGACTGTGGTTATCCAGCACCCCATATTGGCCAGCTACCATTGGACCTCGCCCCTAGAAGCCGTCGTATTGCTTCAGCAACCCTGGGACCTCAGCCAAGGTGAGCCGCTCTTTCCCTCGTTTTCTCCACATTCTATTGTATGTTGATTACCACGTGGTTGGTCAGCCATAGCCCCTAGGCGACCGCCTGCACACTGGCGTAGTGAGTAATCGGCCTACACGGTGATCAAGAGGACTTCGCCATGCTGAACACATCATTATCCTGCTGCAAGTGATTGAGACCGTGTTCAACATTACAGTGATATTTACTGTCGTCGGTTGCACCATAGATGTTCTTCAGTTTGCTAGGACTTGATTTGTGATTTTCAGCTGCGTTTTCTGTGATTTTTGTGGTTCCTGATTCCAGTACTTGTGCTTTATTCCCCCATTTCTTGCATTTCCCGGTGATTTTCTATACTTCGTTGTACCTCTGTTCCTGCTTCAAGAGTGTTCTACAACCCCCATGCATCCAGCAAGATTTTCGACGTTAAATAAATTTCCCAGAATTTTTGCCCTCTTTGCTGCATCAATTTTCCACATTTTTGGCAATTTTCTCTATTATTTTTGGATTTTCGTATATATTCCTTGTTCTCAAGACGACGCCATCACCACGCCACGCTGCCGCCATACTTGTTCCTACATGCTGCCAGCCCGCCCCACCTGTTGACGTCTGCTCTACCAGTTGGCGTCCGCTTTACCAGTTGGCGTTTTCACTTCCCACTAAGGTTGTACCATCAATTTTCTTTGCATTTACTATTTTTCTAGATATTCTACATCAGAATTCAAAGTGTTCAGTATTTTTGTGCTTATAATAGGTGTGAGGAGGAAGTTGCTACCTCACGGATTCAGCCTTCGTTCACGAGCGTATCCGGGCTCAGTGTTATTGTTTACTCACGGTCGTAGAGGACTCAGAGGCGTCATCTATACATAGGTGTTTGTAGCATCTTACTGGACTGTCTCCTACTTTGCCTTCACGAACTTTCCTTATATATATGACTCCACAGAGACATATGTGTCAACAATACCCGACAGACCTCTGGAACATTATCTAACACAGTGCACAGTTACAAACCCATTAAGATTTCAACTTCAATTCAACAGAGCAGAAGAAGTTGCTAAACACATATGGCAACATCTTACTAAAGCGACCATACGAGTAATAAATACTTATACTCCGCCCAAGTAAACTGGAAACAAGCGACACTTAGTGGGCCAGCCAGAGGCTTAGGGCCCGCGCAGGAATATCCCTGCAAAAAAAAATAAAAAATGTGTCAAGAAAATTTGTGCTGGTGTATTGAAAACCTGAGAAAAGGGAGCCATACTTCTTCCCTGAACTTACCCATTCCTCTGAAATGAATGTATTGTTCTTTAACAGGTGCATGAACTTTAAACTGTATACTCATTGCTGCATATAGATATTAGTGAATAAACTTTCTGCTCAATAACATTGGATAAATTTACTTGTGACATTTAGGTGGAAAATACTGATAAATTAATTGAGTGATACTGATTACTTATGTGAAATATTGAAACAGGGAACATCGTCTTTGCAAATGTCCACTTTGTAGAAAATTAATACATATGATAATCTTATGTGTGACCAGTGAAAATACCTAGAAATAAATGGGAAGGTTCTTAACTAACATGTACTTGTAAGAATGCAATGTATGTTTACATTCTCGATTTAAGTGCATGATTCTAGTTTTAAGTGCATGCTTCTAGATTTAAGTGCATGATTCTAGACTTAAGATACTCCCAGTTTTCATACATGATCAAGTTCAGTGTAAGCACTTATGATTATCCAGTCCTAGTGAGTATTCAAGACCATACCAAGTGCATTCCATCTTTTGAAAATTTTGGGGAGGGAGTAACATTGGGGTCAGGTCATCCTAATTATTGGGGCCACCCTGTTTTTCTCCAATTTTTTGGACTATCGTACAGTGTATAGTTACTGCAAACATACTGGATAATTCCTAAGCGGCAACTGCTTCCATTAGTTACAGGCTTGGAAACAGGATACTATTCTTGACCATTCCTAGATTTAAGGCCTATTCCCTGACGTGTCTTATTCTTATTCATTGCCGGTTTACTTTGGCTGTGAACGTACATTTTGCAAAAAGATTAGTTCTGAGCTGTGGCTTTTCATTACCGCAAGATGCCCCGCATACGCATTAACTTGGCGTCTGTAACTGATCTAATAACATTACCTGGAGTGTCGTACACACTGGCCAACAGAATTGTTAAGTTCAGACACACACGCACTATCACGGCAGACAACATCCATCATATATTTCACCTTAAGATTACATCTCCTTTGTTGAATGTCATATCTTTTGACACGGAACCACCACCTCATGGCTCAGGCTCCGTCACATTGGCAGAACCAAACACTAGAAGACGTTCAGGCTCGTCATCATCTGATGGGAATGCCTCCGCTGTCTCGGGAGGCGCAGCTACACGCAGTCGCACCAGACGTAGGTCTCCTCCTCGTAATATTCATGGTTTGCATAGTTCTGGTTTTCAGAGAAAGGGGCATATTCCCACTAAAGGTCCGTCTCATTCCACTCGTCATCCAGTTCGGAGGGTGTCAGCTAGCTCTCAGGATTCTGATTCAGATGACTCCACGTGTCCTCGACAGTGGAATCGTCATGGTCGAAGGGATAATTCATTCCGTCCACCACCTCGAGAACTCGATTATGATGGTAAATCTGATTGGACTCCATTCTATCGCCGTTTCAAATCGTATGCAGCGGAAAAAGATTGGAGTGGCACGACTTCTCTCACAAACTTGGGTTGGTGTCTTAAGGGAAAAGCTAGTGATTTTTACAACCGAATACTAGACCGTGAACCATCCATTGATTATACTCGCATGATGCACAAACTTGTAAAGAGATTTGGAGATGGGGAGGTTTTAGACGTGGCAATAATGAAATTTTCTCAGGCCCACCAGGAGACTGGTGAAGACATCTTTGAATGGGCTAATAGAGTCCAGCACTTGGTCCATCGAGCCTACAAACATCTGGAATGGAGAGAGGAAGAGCAGATGGCAACCATGCGATTTGGCCAAGGTTTGTTAGATAAGCGCTTAGCAGAGTACATTTGCAACGCTAATATTTCGTCCATGGAAAAAGCCATTGATAGGGCTCTAACATTTCAGCATAATTCTGTTGCTATTCACGGGTCAGCAGGGTCATCCTCAGTTAGTTCCCAGCAGCAGAGGTCCCAAGGGCCAGCAGTGCGGATAAATGCCGTGGGTAGGCCTTCCCGATATGAACAACCAGCCAGGAGTAATTTAGCTTTCCACCTCCGCTCAAGGACACCCACAAAATCGCCTGAGTCATCACCGGCTAATAGTTTATCAGGCCAGGGTAAGGGGGGTCTCCGGCAACCAAATGCTGGATCAGGATCCCCATCTCTTGCGGGAATGGATATAAAATTAGATAAATTGACAGGCATGAACGCAAAATTAGATGAAGTCGTCTCGGGAATCTCAGGGGTTCGTGACAAATTGGACGAGGTATATGAGGGTTTGAGGCGTCTCACAAACGCCATCATATCACCTCGGGGCCAACGCACCCCATCACCTAGGAGGAGTAATAATTGTTACCTATGTGGGGAAGAGGGTCATTTTGCTCGCGATTGCCAACAGTCTAGGAGTGGCTGGGACGAGGGTCGTAAACAGGAAGAGCATTCCAACGATAAGTATCATGTTTCATTTTTGGAGGAAGATCAGTCTTTAAACAAAGATGGGTCGGCTCAAGAGGCCTAGATTCGACCCACGACTTGCCAGGCCAGCAGAGCGTGGTTACACCACCTCTAAGGACACCAAGTCCTTCTCGAGGGTTCAAAACTTATACCCTCCAAATACCAGCACTGGATATTCATCAGGAAGATTGGCCATCCAATCAAACATTTGCAGAAGGTGCACCTGAAATGATAGCACTGGCGGACGAAAGGGACATGGGCGACGGAAAAATGTCGCAAGATGAAGACGACTTCTATGAACATGAGGGAGCTGGTTTAAATTTCCAGCGAGTAGGTGATGAGGAAGAATTCCCTCAAGAAGAGAATTGTTCTTCCCCCAGGGAAGGTGAGGCAGATCCACCTGGCACATCCGAGGGCATTGATAAGCAGGAAAGGGAGGAACACGAACAAATAACTATTAGGCAATTACGGTCCGGTTCCATGTTCTGGATCCCGATTCAAGTAATGGTGAAAGCAATAGTTGACACAGTGGCGGAGGTCACAATTATTTCTCAAGAGGTTTATCAACAGTTGATACCCCCACCCCCGGTAATAAGGCGGATCACACTCAATACCGCGGGGAAATGTATGTGTATTCCAGGAACACTGATAGGGCCAGTTACATTATTAATTGCTGGAGGAACATTTGAAGTAAACATATATGTAGCACCAATTGAAGATAACATGCTATTGGGGCTTGACTTTATAAAACGTCAGGGCATCAGCCTGGCCTTGGCCCAATCTCAGATGATATTACAGGGACAAATTATACCTATGCAATTGGGAAGGGAAGATACACCAGACCCAAACTCCAACCCTTGCATAGCTAAAGTGGCGGTGTCTCAACACACAGTCATTCCACCTCGGTCGGTGGCACACGTCCCATGTGAACTGGACAATAACATGCCCCAATACCTAGTAGAACCCTTGAACAACGGGAAGGAGCCAATTCCTTACAGAAAACAGGGCTGTTTAAAACACAATTTGAAAATGCTTCCTCAGAAGAAAATAAAAGAAAAACTAGCAGTAAGTCAGTTTCTGGAGGGCATAGATCCAATTGTTTTCCCTTGGGATCCTGGGGGTGAGATGTGTGGAAAGTGTTGTTTTGTCAAGGAAGGAACTAAGGAGCGGCGCTTAAGTGTGAGGACCATTCCTAGAGTGAACCCTAGGAGTGAATCTTGAAAAAAAAGCTGCAGTGTAGTGTGTAGTGTTAGTAAATTATGATCAGTTCAGTGCACCAAAACAGTACTACTTCGTTCAATCACAAGAATTAGATCAACAAAACACCATATCAGTACAATAATCATGAACAATTTCACAAAGAAGTACATTCTATATTCTATACTGCCAACGGCCATACCACGTTGAGAACACCGCTTCTCGTCCGATCAGCGAAGTTAAGCAACGTTGGGTTTGGTTAGTACTTGGATGGGTGACTGCCTGGGAACACCAAATGCTGTTGGCAATAATGTTTTTTGCCCGAAACGCATTGCGTAATAGTGGCTTTAGGCATTGTATGTACTAGCTCTATCTATAAATCGATCCACTTATGTAAAATCTCTTTATGTATGTACCTTTCCTGAATAAACATATTTATATTTATTTATTTATTTATATTTATATTTAAATTGTTAAATGTTTTCTTTTAATCAAACCAGAAACATTCTCTTCTGTTACTAAATATACCATTCCACCCCTCATATGAAGCCGGTGGAGGGTTCTTTCCAAAAGGACATACTAACTTTAAATTAAGTTTCTAATATACCCCTTACTTTACAGGGACGGGGGGAGTGTGGAGGGAACCACATTCAAAATACCCGCTAGGGTAACTTTTTATATTAGCCGTTCCTGATTGGTGGGTGGCAGCTCGACCCCGTGCGTCTGCGCATCACCCGCGCGCATGCCTGGAGGCGAGAGGGAGGCCAGACGAGAACCGCACCTGACTGAGAACGGACCTGTTAGTAACGCCCCCTGGACTGTGGTTATCCAGCACCCCATATTGGCCAGCTACCATTGGACCTCGCCCATCCTCGCCCCTAGAAGCCGTCGTATGGCTTCAGCAACCCTGGGAGAAGACTTCAGGCCAAGGTGAGCCGCTGTTTCCCCCATTTTCTCCACATTCTATTGTATGTTGAATACCACGTGGTTGGTCAGCCATAGCCCCTAGGCGACCGCCTCCACAATACTTATAGTCCCAATGTTGCTAATGTTTATAGTACCTATGTTTTAGATTCCCAGTTATATTTGTTTTAGAGGCACCAACCCTTCCTCACGTACCAATTTACGTGCCATAGTACCCGTCCATCGCTGTAGACACCAAAATAGTCGTGATTGGTTCAATTTTAATGATAATTGTATTTTTACAATCCCACTTGTGTTGGGAAATTTACGTACTATTGTCAATTTAATTCGAATATCATGGATCAGCTACATCCTATTGAAGGCTCGTAGTTTTGTTTGAGAAATCTTGGTAGTTCTCAATAAATTATAACAAGCAATATAAATTGTTACATATTATAATAGAGCTTCGCCAATCAACACTATATACAATTCTCTCTACTTTGAAAAATCAAAAAAAGAGAATGGCTAGTAGGACCGTTAAGAGAAAACGAGATTACGTTGGAATGTCTATGGGGTACACTACTGCAAACATGATGGACATTGGATTTATGTACTCACCTAGTTGTGCTTGCGGGGGTTGAACTTAGGCTCTTTGGTCCCGCCTCTCAACCGCCAATGAACTGATGTCAGGATTCCTGAGCCTACTGGGTTCTATCATACCTACGTTTATAACTGTGTATGCAGTCAGCCACCACCACATCACTTCCAAGTACATTCCATTTACTAGCTACTCTGACACTGAAAAAACTTCTTTCTAATGTCGCTGTGGCTCATTTGGGTACTCAACTTCCACCTGTGTCCCCTTGTACGTGTACCACCCGTGTTAAATAATCCATCCCAGTCTACCCTGTCAATTCCCTGAGAATTTGTATGTGGTGATTATGTTTCCCTGAGTTCTTTTGTCTTCCAGCGACGTGAGGTGCAGTTCACGCAGCCTATCCTCATAACCCATTCCTCTTAGTTTTGAGACTAGCCTAGTGGAATACCTTTGAACTTTTTTCAGCTTTGTCTTGTGCTTGACTAAGTACGGGCTCCATGCTGGGGCTGCATACTCCAAGATTGGTCTTACATATTTGGTATACAAGGTTCTGAAGGATTCCTTACACAGGTTTCTGAAAGCAGGTCTGATGTTAGCCGCCTCGCATAGACCGCTGATGTAATTCTTTTGATGTGGGGGCTTCATGAGACAGATTTGGTGTGATATCAACTCCTAGATTTTTCACTCTGTCTGTTTCATGAAGGACTTCATCTCCCATTCGGTATCCAGTGTCTGTCCTCCTAGTTTCATTACCTTACATATACTTGGGTTGAATTTTAGTAGCCATTTGTTGGACCATTCCTTCAATTGGTCTAGGTCATCCTGTAGTCTCATACCATCTTCCTCTGTCTTGATCCTCATAACTTTTGCATCCTCAGCAAACATTGAGAGGAACGAGTCAATTCCTTCTGGGAGATCATTTACGTATATCAGAAACAGTATAGGTCCAAGGACTGATCCCTGTGGGACTCCACTGGGACTCACCGCCACTCCGAGACCTAACCCCCTCACAGTGACTCACTGAGTCCTGTTGCTTAGGTACTTCCTTATCCAGTGGAGTACTTTCCCTTTCACTCCATCCTGCATCTCCAGTTTGTGCACTAGTCTCTTATGTGGTACTGTGTCAAAGGCTTTCTGGCAGTCCAGAAATATGCAGCCTGCCCAACCCTCTTTCTCTTGCCGAATTTTTGTTGCCTGGTCATAGAACTCTATTAAACCTGTTAGGCATGATTTGCCATCTCAGAACCCATGCTGATGTTGTGTTACAAGGTTCTTTCGCTCCAGATGTTCTACTAGCTTTTTTCGCCCAATCTTTTCCATCATCTTGCATGGAATGCAAGTTAGGGACACTGGCCTGTAGTTCAGTGCCTCCTGCATACCACCCTTCTTGTATATTGGGACAACATTGGCGTCTTCCAAATTTTTGGCAGTTCACCTGTTTCCAGTGATTTGTTGTGCACCATGGAGAGTGGCAGGCACAGAGCTTCTGCTCCTTCCTTTAGAATCCATGGTGAGATTCCATCCGGGCCTATAGCCTTTGTCACATCCAAATCTAGCAGATGCTTCCTCATCTTCCCACTGGTAATCACAAACTCCTCTAGTGATGTCTGATTTGATATTCCCTCTCTTATCTCTGGGACTTCTCCTTGCTCTGAGGTGAATACCTCCTGGAATTTCGTATTGAGTTCCTTGCACACTTCCTTGTCATTT
>WNGS01001815.1:17729-36805 GCA_020271785.1 Procambarus virginalis
GTTTCAAATGTAGATATGACAGAGCCCAGTAGGCTTAGGAATCTGTGTATCAGTTGATTGACAGTTGAGAAGCGGGACCAAAGAGCCAGAGCTCAACCCCCGTACCTCAACTAGGTGATTACATACATAAGATATAAACAGTGGAGGATTCCCAGGTAGAACAATGAACCTACAATGTCCATTACCCCTTTACCCTGTTGTCCCTAATTACACAACTAACAGTTTTAAAACAGTCTCCGTGGTGTAGTGGTAAGACACTCGCCTGGCGTTCCGCGAGCGCTATGTCATGGGTTCGTATCCTGGCCGGGGAGGATTTACTGTGCGCAATTCCTTAACTGTAGCCTCTGTTTAACACAACAGTAAAATGTGTACTTGGATGAAAAAACGATTCATCGCGGCGGGGATCGTATTCCAGGGACCTGCCGCGAAACGCTACGCGTACTAGTGGCTGTACAAGAATGTAACAACTCTTGTATATATCTCAAAAAAAAAAAAAAAAAAAAAAAAAAAAAAAAAAAAAAAAAAAAAAAAAAAAAACTATACAAGAGTCATTAACACGTGAAATGGCTGATCCCCATCACGATAGCATGGGGACCAATTGCCTGACCCCGCAGTCCGTCTTGCTCTTCAAATAATTTTGGGTTAACATGAAAACCTCTCTCGAGTTTATCTCTCTAATGTTGTTTCCCTATCTTTCATTTTATCCTTTATTATGCCCCAATTAATCATCCATTGAGTGGTAGTTAAACTGAACCCAAATTTAATAATTCCTTTTGCTAAGCAAGGTACATACTGATAAGTCAGATATATTTCTCTCTCGAGAAAATGGTCGTCTTGTATATAAATGAATAAATAAATTCGTTTGTTTAATTCTAATGCTTGTAGGCGAGAACAGTTGTGAACGCCAGCTAGCGCACAAGTACATGAACGCCCAAAATACTTTTACACAAAAGACATGTACAGACAGGGGTGTGGCTTCTGACTTCTTTTTTATTGATTAATATTAAATATTAGGAGCTTAACTGTAATTTTATCATTTTATACAAGTATAACTATCACATAATAAATATAAAAGGAGTTTATGCAAAAACTAACAGAAGTGTTGTGTTTTGTGCGTTGTATCGTGTTTGTGGGCATTCCGGGTGTGTTGTGTTTACGCTGGCGGGCGGCGTCCTTACGGACTCCGGACTATGTCTATTACATCACTAACTTCATTAAATAACTATATGCCTGTTAAGTGGAAGATTTTAATTGTTAATAGCATTATATTGTCGTTTTAATATGGAACACGTACACATATGCGAAACGTCGAAAGCTGGTGTCCGAAGTTGTAAATATCTTAGTGTGCGATGTTGTCAATGTACGGAGTGACTTGTATCCCAACTGACACCAGCTGGTGAGCGTCTTGTCAAATGCTATGGTAACAGCACCACCAACGCTCCAGAAATAGCTTCTACTACCAATCCACGACACCTGAGCCTACCTAAGGCTGCGAGGCGAAACACGAAAACACCAACACGGACTCCTCAGACGAGGAGATTTTAGTAGGAGCTCCACCGCGGCACCACAAATACGACACCTACTCGGTTCAAGACTCATGGAGGTCAGCTCACCAAACTACAACGACAGCACGGCTCAGCCAGTCTCAGGCAAAGAAAAAAACGGAAAACCTAGAGGTCTACACTAACCCCATCAGCTTCATAACTGGTACAGAAAGCCCTTCAGGGCTGAAAACCATCATGAAGACCCCCATCCATCGCCAGATCTCTAGTATCGCCTATTGATACAAATAATGGCTCCAAAGAGCCTCCACTTACGGGCTCACCATAGCCCGTGCTACTTGAAACTTTTCGATCTAATTAGCTGAATCTTAAACAACAACAACTGGTGAGTGTCTGGGCATGAACAATAAACCTTCACACAATCTGCACCTATCATTAAGAAGGTGCACAACCATTGATCACCAAGTGCTCACATCAAGTAAAACTCTTAAGAAACAACACTCGAGCCTTGCCTAACTGTCAAAATACAGTCTCCGTGACGTAGTGGTAAAACTCGCTCGTCGCTTCACAAGCACTTTGGCCTGGGTTTGTATCCTGGCCGGGGAGGATTGACTGGGCGCTAGTCCTTAACTGTAGCGTCTGTTCACCCAGCAGTGAATGAATGGGTACCTGGTTGTTATAGGATTTGGCGGATCGTATTCCTGGGAAAAATTAGGATTTAAGGACCTGCCAGAAACGCTATGCGTGCTAGTGGCTTACAAGAATGTGGCTTACAAGTTCTTACAAGAATGTAAGAACGCTTGTATATATAAATAAAGTAAAAAAAAAAATTGACACCCCGTGACGCGGCTCTCAACATCACCACTCGTGCAGTCATCCGGAGGAAATTTCCCAAAGTGCACCTATCATAAAGATGATGAAAACTCACCAGTGTTCAGAGTGTGGGAAGGTATTTAGTCATCTTGGACATATGAAGAGGCACATGTTAGTGCATTCAGGTGACAAACCTCATGAGTGTTTAGAGTGTGGGAAGAGATTCAGAGAGGTCGGGCACATGAAGACTCACATGTTAGTGCATTCAGGTCACAAATCTCACGAGTGTCCAGTGTGTGGAAAAAGATTCAGTCGTCATGGAGACATGAAAACTCACATGTTAGTGCACTCAGGGGACAAACCTCATGAGTGTCCAGAGTGTTGGAAGAGATTCAGTCAGCTTCAACACATGAAGACTCACAGGTTAGTGCATTCAGGTGATAAACCTTACCAGTGTCCAGAGTGTGGGAAGAGATTCAGTCAGCATGGACTTGTTAAGAGGCACAGGATGGTGCATGCAGATGAAAGACCTTTTGAATGTGCTGAGTGTGGCAGAAAATTCAGAGAACGTGGATTTATAATACGCCATATGTTAGTGCATTCAGGTGAGAAACCTTATGAGTGTCCAGAGTGTGGAAAGAGATTCAGTCAGCTCGGAAACATGAAGAGGCACAAGTTGGTCCATGCAGTTGAAAGACCTTTTGAATGTGCTGAGTGTGGCAGAAAATTTAGTGAGCGTGGAGCTATAATACAACACATGTTAGTGCATTCAAATGAGAAACCTCACGAGTTTCCAGAGTGTAGGTTGAAATTCAGTTGTCTTCGAAATATTAAGATGCCCAAGATGATACATTCAGGTGATAGGTCAAACACTTCGAGTTTGGAAGATGATTAAGAGAATGTTAAAGGATAATGAGGCACATACCTCATCTATCCATATCTCAACTATGGTACAGTATATGTGCTTGGGGTTCTACTACCCAAAATCATTTGCATCCTCTAATTACTCAACACAAAGCTGCTATTGGGACAATATCCAACTCTGGCCCCAGACATCACTCGGTACCCCTACTTAAATCTCTGAATATGTTAGATATTAAGTCACTGCACATTCTCCCATGTGTATTATACATAAATAAAATGCTGAACTGTAATGCCAATCCTTACCTCAAAAGCTTCATTGAAGGTTGTAATAGAACTCATGAGCACCACACCAGAAATAAATACAGGTTTAATATTCCAAGAGTACGACTTAATCAAATTAGAAATGCTCTACAAATCAAGGGACCCAGAATGTGTAATGACCTTCCCAACCATGTTAAAGACTGTACCTCTCTCAACCAGTTTAAGATAAAAACGAAGCACTACCTAATAAATTCCCTGTAACCTACCTTACCCCTCTATTGTCAATTCATGTCTGTTTTTTTAAACAACACTGTTTGTTGACCTAATTGTATTTGTGCTGCTTTTTCTGCCATGTTCCCCCATTTTTATCTCTATTTTTATTTGTTCTCAACACATTTTATTCTTTATACTCAATTAGTATTAAGTTTTAGTCATTAATGTTTTTCTTGCCTGAAACGCTTTGCGTAATAGTGGCTTTAGGCATTGTATGTACTAGCTCTATTTATATATCCATCAATCTTTGTAAAATCTCTTGTATGTATGTACCTTACCTAAATAAACATTTATTTATTTATTTATTTATATTAGTACACTAACTTACCTTTAATCTAATATAAATTAATATTAGATTAATTTAATGCTCTGCTCCTCATAAACCAAGCAAGGACTAGAGAAGTTGTTAGTGTAAAAATTAAAAGCTCCCCACAGACCAAATGTAGAACTAAAGAAGCTGTCAGTCTAAAAAATCTAAAATATTTTAAAAAGTAAAGAATATATCTGTATTTTTACAAAGATATAGCAAAGTTTAAATAGATTTTTTTCTTATTTATATGAAGAATAATAATGTGAATTCTTTGCTTTCTGTTGAAATGTGGCTAAAATGTAATACCATCTCTGTAGCTAAGCTGTGGACATTTTTGTTGTAATAATATTTAACGTTGTAGCTGATGTAGAAAACAGTTTGAGATGTACTCAAGATGAGACTTTTATTGGCAGCTCAAATATTTATTAGTTTAATGAATGAATTAGAAGCTCATCAGATTCATATGCAAACTTATGTCCATATCTTATTATTTGTTTAGGCCTTTTTTAGGGATTTTGTTATTCATTAGAAATATAAATCTCTTTTTAGAAGTTATAGTAGACTGGCTCTGTCATTTATTACTGCCCCTAGTCAGAAACTTGTATTTCTCTACCCTGACTTTAATAGTTAGTCTATATTAACCTGTCGGCCAGTTATATTAGCCTGACGGCCAGTTATATTAGCCTGACGGCAAGTTATATTAGCCTGACGGCCAGTTATTTTTGCCTGACTTGCAATTATTTTTGCCTGACTTGCAATTATTTTTGCCTGACTTGCAATTATTTTTTGCCTGACTTGCAATTATTTTTTGCCTGACTTGCAATTATTTTTGCCTGACTTGCAATTATTTTTGCCTGACTTGCAATTATTTTTGCCTGACTTGCAATAATTTTTTGCCTGACTTGCAATAATTTTTGCCTGACTTGCAATTATTTTTTGCCTGACTTGCAATTATTTTTTGCCTGACTTGCAATTATTTTTGCCTGACTTGCAATTATTTTTGCCTGACTTGCAATTATTTTTGCCTGACTTGCAATTATTTTTTGCCTGACTTACAATTATTTTTTGCCTGACTTGCAATTATTTTTGCCTGACTTCAATTATTTTTGCCTGACTTGCAATTATTTTGCCTGACTTGCAATTATTTTTGCCTGACTTGCAGTTATTTTTGCCTGATGGGCAATTATATTAGCCTGACTCAGGCAGTTATATTGGCCTGACTCAGGCACTTATATTGGCCTGACTCAGGCTATTGTACAATGGAACCTCGGTAGACGATTGCCCCTCTTGACAAATTTCTTGCTTTACGAGGTCAATTTCTTCGTAAAATTTGGACTTGGTATTCGAGATTTGCCTTGATTCTCGAGTTTGTTGATGCACACGTCAACGAGCCCGTGGTTCTGCTGGCGCTCCTTAGTTACCAGTGTGTTCTGTCTAGTGATGACTGCTCTTGAATTCTTTGTGAAGAATAAATTGTTTTTGGCTTTTTTGGTGTTGGAACATAAAAATATGTAATTAATATATATCACGACATAAGTCCCAAGAAAGTCAGTGGTAAAGTTCAACCTAAGAAAATTGTTTTGAGTAGATGCAGTAGAAGAGTATATACCATCCTCATAAGAAAATGTGTGCAGTATGGGAAAGAACTGCAAAGTTTTGCTGAAAAAACTCGCCCAGATAAAGCTGTAGCAGGCCATTGCATTTATCTTCATAATGACAATGTGATGTCTCACTTCAGACAAGTGTTAAAACGTTGAGCAAAACAAGTGTCTTTAATCAGATTCTTAGTAAGACAAGCAACCAGTGAGCCACAACCAGGTCCTATTGGTATGTCTACAAAACATAAGAGAGAGTACCCCAGAAATGTCATCAGTGCCTGATGTTATAATGGAAAGGGGACTCCACTTCCAAATACAGTGGCATCTTGACTTACAATTGCCCCGACTTACGATAATTTCGAGTTACAATGTAAATTTGATCGAAAAATGTGACATGACTTACGATGTGTCATCGACTAACGATATTTGTTGGTACACGTTTGGGTCGACTTAGTGCATGGTTCCCAGTCACGCGGCCAACCTGCCTCAGTTTACTAGAGCTGCCCACTTAGTGACAATCATGCCTATAAGAAATTAAGTTTTTTTTTTTTTTCTCTTTGAACATAAAACTGATTATATATATCACGCCATGAGTCTCAAGAAAGTCAGTGGTAAGATTCAACATATGAAAACCCATGTAAATATGACCATAGAGCAAAAACAAGAGATCATTCGTAAATATGAAGATGGTGTGCAGGATGTTGAACTAGCTAGGTAGTACAACAAATCTCAGTCAACGATATCCACCATACTTGCTAAGAAAAAGGACATTATGAGTGCTAAAGTGGCAAGAGGCATATCAATAATCACGAAACATAGAACACAAACACTCGAGGATGTTGAACAGTTACTATTAATTTGGATACACATCAAGGAGTTAGTGGGCGATAGAGTTTCAGAGGCCATCATTTGTGAAAAAGCAAGGAAATTGCATGAAGATGTTTTAAAGTAAACCCCTGGAATGAGTGATGCAAATGAGAAAGAGTTTAAGGCGAGCAGGGATGGTTTGAGAAATTTAGGAAAGGAAATGGCATTCATAGTGTTCTGAGTGTTGTGTGTTGCGAGCTGGTGGAGGAACACAGCAAAGAACTGACCACCGAAGAACTTCGCAAGGAACAGCAACAAGAGACAGCTGAAGAAATTTCTTCAGGGGAGGAGGATACAGTACAGAATGTCCCTTCCTCCTTAATTAAGAAAATGTGTGCAGCATGGGAAGAATTGCAAACTTTTGCTGAAACCGCTCGCTCAAATCACGGTGCAGTAGGCCGTTGCCTTAACCTTTTTAATGACACTGTGATGCCTCACTATAGACAAAATTAAAACATAGGAAAACAAAAATCTCTGGAAGGTTTTTTAGTAAGACAAACAAGCAGTTAATCACAACCAGGTCCTAGGGGTATGTAGGCAAAATGTAGGAGAGAGAGTACCCAGAGAAGTCATCAGTGACATGTGATAATGGAAGGGGGACTCCCCTTCCAAATAGTAACTCCTCTCCTCCTCCCCCCTCCTCACCATCTTCCATACACATCATGAGTCCTCCATAAAAGTAAGATAAACATATGTACTGTATTGCAGTTAGAAAATAAAATTGTATCCAGTATAAAATGTATTTGTACATAAATATTTTGGAGGGTGGGGAATGGATTAATTCAATTCCTTTTCTTATGGAAAATATCTTCGACTTATGATATTTCGACTTACGATCTGTCTCTGGGAAAAAATTACCATCGTAAGTCGAGGCCCCACTGTACTAACACCTCTCCTCCTCCCCCTCCTCACTGTCTACCATATGCCAACAAGCATCCTCAGTAAAGGTAAGATATCCTGTAGTACAAAATATTAGTATTCTGTTTGAAATGTATTTTAAGATAATTTTTTGGGTGTGTGGAATGGATTAATTAAATTTACATATTTCTTATGGGAAAATTTGTTTCAGTTTTTTAATTTTCGGTTCACAAAAACCGTTTGTTGTAGTCTCTGGGAACGGATTAAATTCATAAACTATGGTACCACTGTATTAGCCTGACTCGGCCATTTATATTAGCCTGACTGGCAATTATAGTAGCCAGACTAGCTAATATAATTCAGTCAATATTAGTCTGACTGGCAACTATATTAGCCTGACTAACAATTATATTAGCTTGACTAGCAATTAGTTGACTAGCAAACCGAGCACATGGTTCCCGGTCACGCGGCCGACCTGCCTCAGTTTACTACAGCTGCCCGCTTAGTGACGATCGCGCCTATAAGAAATTTGTGGTGATTTTTTTGCATTTTGAACATTAAAGTAATTATTATATATCACGCAATGAGTCCCAGGAAAGTCAGTGGTAAGGCTCAACATATGAGATCCCATGTAAGGATGACCATAGAGCAGAAACAAGAGATCATTCGTAAATATGAAGATGGTGTGCGGGTAATTGGACTGGCTAGGCAGTACAACAAATCTCAGTCAACGATATCCACCATACTGGCTAAGAAAAAGGACATTATGGGGGTAAAGTGATGCATCATTACAGACAAATGTTAAAACGAAGGGAAAACAAATGTCTCTTGACAAACTTGTAGTGAAACAAACAAGCACTGAACCACAACCAGGTCCTATTGGTATTCAGGCAAAACGTAGGAGAGAGAGTACCCCAGAGAAAACATCACTGCCTGATGTGATAATGGAAGGGGTCTCCCCCCTTCCAAACAGTAACAACTCTCCTCCTCCCCCCTCATCACCATCTTCCATATGCCATCAAGAACCCTCCATAAAGGTAAGATAAACTTAGGTACTGTATTGTAGTTAGAAAAAAAACATTGTATTCAGTATAAAATGTATTTGTATGTTAATATTTTGGAGGGTGGGGAACGGATTAATTCAAATCCCTTTATTTCTTATGGGAAAATCACTTCGACTTACGATATTTCGACTTACGATCTGTCTCTGGGAACGGATTAGCATCGTAAGTCGAGGCCCCATTGTATTTCATTCAAGGCTTTATTTCTGCTAGTATTTATTTTATATGTTTACAAATGCCTGAATCTGATAATTTATTTACATAGAAGAATGACTGGTTTTAAATTAATGATTTTAAATTGTTATTTAGAGGCATAAGTTTGAGTATTGTATTTAATTGGTTGGTATGATCATTATTGGTCTGTAATACCAGGTATAAGTGTAGCCTATATGGTTTTGTTTGGTTGTTTGATTTCTTTTCTTGATGGATGTGAATGATGTGTAGTTATTATTTATTTAGGCAATGCCATTATTTTGTTTATTTATAGACAGAATAATGTGGCTCTTACTGGCTCACTTACTTATTGACTCTTACTGAAGACCTGTTAATTATTATCTAGAACTTATTTGACAATGGTCTCTACATACAAGGTCACCATCCATTCACTGTAACTAGGAGTGTTATACACCGTAACTTGCTTGACAATTGTCTCTACATACAAGGTCGCTGTCCACTGACTGTAACTATTAGTGTTGCTTTAATTAGCACACGAGCTTCATGTAACTTCATTTATTCGTCCATGTGATAATGTTTTGGTATGTTTCCCAGAATTTTTAGTCATAATTCCTAGTTAATAAGGTCATTGGAGAGTCAACAAACCCCCTAATGTATAAATGTCAAAAATCTTCTTGAAATGTGTGATATTCTTGTTTTTGTAGGAGCACGGGCTTAAATCTTATGAATTTGAAAAGTCTTCAAATTTATAGATGGTTCTTTTTACACTGCTAGTATTGAAATGTCTGATGACTAGTCAGGCCTTGAAAGACCCTTATGGTGGTACTACCATCTTGTGACATAACAACATGCATTGTAAATTTGATGTCACTACTGTATCATGGGTGCACTACCAATGTACTTATCTCCAATGGTGCCTAGCAGTATTTGATCATGTGTTTATTTCCTTGTTTTACCAGCAATTGCAACTCTGCAGATGCATATGTAGATGTACTATCAGAAATATCTCAAGCTGCTAATTTGTATCATGATGCTAGCTTCGTGGTGGTAGGTGATTTACACCAATTTTTCTTGGCAAGATGCATACTATACTAGAATCTGCTTCATTTCAAATTCAAAATTCAAATTCAATTTGAAATTTGTTCAAGGATGCTGGAAATTTACATAATCCTACTGTTAATGATAAATTTAATATTAAATTTAACTTGCTGTCTAGGAATGGGTGTGGAAGGTCTCATACTGATCATTTTCTTATTGATGATGATCTAACTGGCCACATCTGTGAGTATAAGGCTGTCAGTGATGACAACCTATCCGGGTATCTTCGTGTCATGGCCACCCATACTGCACTCAAAAGTTGCTGCTGCTGGTGAAACAGAAACCTCAACAGAACACATTTAAACTGGGGAAGGCTACTTTTGCTGACCTCTACAAGTTTAAATGCTTAACGAATATTCAAATACAAACATATGCAACTTCCTGCAATATGTCATTGCAATTTGCATCAAAACTGTCTCAATTACTTTTTTATATTTCATGATAGTTCAAGGTATGGCAGGGAAAAAAGAGTATTCCTCTTAAAACAAATTTTAGAAATAGTATGCCGGGTTGGAATGATATTGTAGGGAATTTCAAAACAGATGTACCTTTTTGTATCACCTATGGAAAGATGCAAGGAGCCCCAGAGATGGTTGGCTACCCAAGACCAGGCATAGCACCAGGGCTCAATATCATCAAGCCATAAAGAGGATTAAGTGAAAGTAAAATGTATGTGCAGAAGGATAACAAATGTCTCTCATGATGCCTCTGGGCTCAATAGAATAGGTAATGTTTTCAAAGATAAATACTTAACATTGTAGAGCATTGTGAGGTATATAACAGATGAGGTTAAAACTGACCTAATTACAAGTGTATGCGAGTTCTGTATGTACCCAGCCCCCCTAATGTTAAACATCTGCACACTGTAATGTTTGAAAAAGCTATAAGAAAGTGGGAGTTAACACTGAACACTGAAAAGTGGGAGTTAGGATAGCTACTTTAACATATATCCTGACACCCTTAATCAAGGTCGCTGCTACAGTCTGGGCTGTGAATGGGGGTATAAGCTGGGGGCTGGGTGAAAATATATTTGAATTATGTGAAAATTAATATTAAATGTTAAACAAATCTCCAACTTATTGGCTTCAGCGTCATGTAAGTTTCATCCCAATATTTTAAGAAATTGATTTTAGACAACTTTTTTTTAGATAAGGTAGATAAGGTTAAGATAAATTTCTACATGCAATACCTCGAAACTGTTCTTCTTCCTTCTATTGATACTCGTCCCTCTCTCTGGCTTCGCTATGTTGATGACATTTTTACTTTATGGTCTCATGACCTTAGTCTTTTGCAGTCTTTCCTCTCCTCTCTTAACAATCTGGCTCCTTCTATCCATTTCAAAGTTGAATGGGAATCTAATTCCCTCCTTCCTTTTCTTGATGTTCACGTTCACAGCTCTGTGTCCGGGTTCTCTTTCTCTGTCTACCACAAACCCATGCATAGTGGCATGTACAGTCACTTCTTTTCCTACCATCCTCCTTCTGTTAAGAAAAGTGTCCTCGTGTCTTCTTCTGTTAAGAAAAGTTCCTCGAGTCTCTCTTCCTCTGCGCTCTACGCATCAGCGACCCTCAGTCTGACTTTCGCCCTCCTGGGCTGAAGTATGCTGAACTGTGTGATTACTATATGAGTACTGGAACACTTGATGATATATTTGACTTGTATCCAAGATTGACCATGTAATAGATTAATTATACAATGTATATGATGTAACTATATAACCTAAGCTTGTAAAAGCACCTTAATCACCTTCAGTGATTAAGTGCTTAATTGCACACTAGCTTCTTTATCAGCTATCTCACCCTGTCAGAGTAAATGAGACAAATGTATGTGAATGCATGTGTGTGTGTATATATGTATGAATGTGTGTGTATATGTATGGGTATAAAGTATATATGGAAGCTGATCAGAATTACATTTCACCTTTGTAAATGTACATTAATGACACTATGTAAAAGACACATCGAACACTTTATGTAGGGCATACGTAAATCTGTGTATCTATGTATTTACGTATGTAGGTTAGCTTAGCATTTTAAAAGCACCGACTCACCTTCTGTGGTTGATTGTTCAATAAACCCTTGTTTATGTTTCTCTAACCCTGTCCATGGAGGACAGAAGAAAATGTATATATGCTGGTTAGCATTGTAAATGTGTGGCCACGTCTGTGGTAGAAATAATAATAATAATAAAAAAAAGTTTCTTGATTCTGAAATTGCCTTTATCTACAAATCATTCTCTTGCCTTGGTTACCCTTTGCATTTCATCAACTTTGCCTACTCTCAAGCTAAACGAAATTTCTTTCATCCTAAACCTGCTTCCAACACTAGTAGCACTGTACTATGCCTTCCCTTCATATCTGAACTTAAAACTTTTACAAATACCTTTCGTCCTCTTGACATAAAGCTTGCCTTTCGACAAACTAACACACTTCGTAGCAATCTAGTTCACACTGCTCCTCCTGCTTCTAATGCTGCTGGTGTCTACTCTATTTCCTGTTCGTCTTGTCCTCTCCAATACTTTGGCGAAACTGGCCGTACACTTAATGACAGACTTAACAACACAAGAGAAGTGTTTAGTCTGCAGACACTAACAATGCTCTCTTCTGTCATGTGAGGGATTCTAATCATCCTATTGGTTGGTCTTCCTCCAAAATAATCTTTCCTGCCTCTACTCTACACAGACGCCATCTTGTTGAATTGTCTCTAATGCACAATGTACCCAACATGAACTTGAGTCCTGGCTTTGTTGCTGTTGACTCTTCCCTTTCACAGTATATACTCAAATGCTCTAATCTTTCTAACAAACGTGACCTAACATAAGCTTACCCTTCCATTTATCTTTCTTTCTCTTAACTTTTCTTTCTCTCTCTTCTCTTTTTTTCTGTTCATTGTTTTCTCTACATTCCTTTGCTATCCTCTTCTTATTCCTATTACTATCCCCCTTCTCATTCGGTGGTTATAATAGGAGCTGCCTCGTATGGGCCAATGGGCCGTCTGCAGTTCTTATTCCTACTACTATCCCCTCTACTACACCTTACCTTTCGTACCTTTTGCCATGCTCCTCACCTCTCTCTTGCCTATTAATTATCTGTATCACCTCCCTCATATTACAGGCTCACCATAGCTCGTGCTACATGGACACTTAGTCCTGAGTAGGTAATCTTTAACAACAACAACAACCTCCCTCATCACAATTGACTTGAGAATGGTCCAGGACAGACCGAAACGACGTCGTCCCTTCACCTTGTAGTGTGTGGTTTGGTCAGTGAACAGTATGGTAAACAACACAGCTCAATTCCAACGCAATTCACACAAAATAATTATATCAATATGAAGATAAATAAAAATCTATGAAAATTCAATTTATCAATGAAATAAGAAACACTGAAATGGAATTGTAACATATTTAGCATAGCATGTGTGTTTCTCTTAAATGCAACAGATGGCGTTGTTTTTCATGAAAAACATAGTTTTACCTTTTGCAGGTGTGGCATCTATACTTGTCCTTACGAATGATAACAACACGGCTCAATTCCAACACAATGTCACACAAAATAATTCAATAAAAATAGAATAAATAAAAATCTATGAAAATAAAAATTTATCAATGCAATCGGAAACATTGAAATGGAATTCGTGACACATTTAGTATAGCGTGCATGTTGCTATTATGTGCAACAGATGGCGCTGTTTTTAAAAAATGCATGTTTTTACCTGTCAGAGGGGGCATCTATATAGTAGGAATATAAAAAGACGCGCCTATTTGAATGCAACTTTGTGCCAAAATTTCAAAGCATTCGTGAAGAACTTTCAGAGATTACAGCATGTGTTGCTCTTATGTCCAACAGATGGCGCTGTTTTATAAAAAAAAAAAATCCTGTCCCAGGTGAGGCATGGAATAGGATATATATAAAAAGGCGCACCTATTCGAATGCAACATTGTGTCAAAATTTTAAAGCAATCGGTAAAGAAATTTCGAAAATTTCCCTCACATGAAAAATACAGTTTTAAAGAAAAAAATTTTTTTTGGTCACAGATGTGACATCTATATAGTAGGTATATAAAAACCAGCTCGGATGTGAATGGAACGTTATGTGACAATTTCAAAGGAATCGGTCGAGATTAGCGATTTTGAACAAACGAACTTTTCCATTTTTATAAATATATAGATTATTATTGTAAAAATGTAAAAAAAGTCTTAAAGAGATTAATAAAGAATAAAATTATATAATGTAATTTCTTTTCCTAACTATTGATGTTATGATTGAGGAGGAATGCGTCCGGTCTGACGACCTAGGGGGGATTGACAAGTGAGTGATGACTGCCAGGTTGTTGTGTTGTTATAGATTCAGCTACTCGGAACAAGTTTCAAGTAGCACGGGCTATCGTGAGCCCGTAACTTACCTGGCACAGGAGCTGGGCAAGAAGCACGGGCTATGGTTAGCCTCGTGGACAGGAGATGTCTCCCGTGACTGCCAGGTGTCGGAGGGAGAGCGCATAAGGGAGATTGGAGGGGTGGTAATAGAAAGAGGGCCTTTACCCATATAGTTCAGTAATATCATGCCCACTGCTTAGTGAAGTTGTCAGGTCTTGTGTCTGCATCTGACTTAAACTAATGAGGCTAGCAGACCACTTCTTGCCTGCCTGCTCGATTGTTTCTACTTCTCCAAAGTGAAATTGGATATTCAGAAAAAAATGCACCAGACACCCTCGCTGAGTGGAAAGTGTGCCAGTGTGCAGCTTGCCACTGTGTAGCGGGCAGTGCATAGCATGCCAGTGTGTAGCGTGTCAGTGTGTCGTGTTCCTATGTGTAGCGTGCTATTTTGTAGCATGGCAGTGTGTAGCGTGCCATTTTGTAGCATGGCAGTGTGTAGCATGCCTGTTTTTAGCGTGCCAGTTTTTAGCCTGCCAGTGTTTACCATGCTAGTGTGTAGGGTGCATAGTGTGCAAGTATGTAGAGTGTCAGTTTGTTATGTATCAGTGTGTAGCATGCCAGTTTGCAACGTACCAGTGTGTAGCGTACTGGTCTGTAGCGTGCCAGTGTTCAGTATGCAAGTGTGAAGGATTTCAGTGTGTAGCGTGGTAGTGTTTAGGGTGTCAGTGTGTAGTGTGTCGGCATGTAGCGGGCCCGTGTATGTAGCGTGACAGTATGCAACGGGCCAGTGTGAAGCGTGTCAGTGTGGAGCTACCAATGTTAAGCATGCCAGTGTGTAACGTGTCAGGATATAGCATGCCAGTGTGTAGCTTGCCAGTGTGTAGCGTGTCAGTGAGTAGCATGTCAGTGTGCAAAGTGCCAGTGTGTAGAGTAAGAGTGTGTAGCATGCCTGCATTTAGCGTGCCAATGTGTAGCGTGGTAGTGTTTAGCGTGGCAGTGCGTAGCGTAGCAGTGTGTAAAGTGGCATTGTGTAGTGTGTTAGTGTGAAGAGTGCCAGTGTTTCGCGTGCCTGAGTGTAGCGTGTCAGTGTACTCACCTAATTGTACTCGCCTAATTGTGCTTGCGGGGTTGAGCTTTGGCTCTTTGGTCTCGCCTCTCAACTGTCAATCAACTGATGTACAGATTCCTGAGCCTACTGGGCTCTATCATATTTACATTTGAAACTGTGCATGGAGTCAGCCTCCACAATATCACTGCCTAATGCATTCCATCTGCTAACTACTCTGACACTGAAAAAGTTCTTTCTAACATCCCTGTGGCTCATGAGGTGCATTTCTCGTAGCCTTTCTTCGTAACTCTTGCCTCTTAGTTCTGGGACTAGCCTAGTGGCATATCTCTGAACTTTTTCATGCTTCGCCTTGTGCTTGACAAGGTACAGACTCCATGCAGGGGCCACATACTCTTGGATTGGTCTTACATATGTGGTATTCAAGGTTCTGAATGATTCGTTACACAGGTTCCTGAAGGCAGTTCTGATGTTAGCCAGCGTTGCATACACCGCAGATGTTATTCTTTTGATGTGGGCTTCAGGAGACAGGGTTGATGTGATATCAACGCCTAGATCCTTCTTTCTGTCCGTTTCATGAAGGACTTTATCTCCCATTCTGTGCCTGGCCTCCTGTTTCCATTGTCTAGTTTCATTACCATACATTTACTCGGGTTTAACTTTAGTAGCCATTTGTTGGACCATTCATGCAGTCTGTCTAGGTCATCTTGTAGTCTCATACTGTCTTCCTCCGTCTTAATCCTCCTCATAATTTTTGCATCATCAGCAAACAATGAGAGGAATGATTCTATACCATCTGGAAGATCATTTACATATATAATTAACAGTATGGGTCCAAGGACTGATTTCTGCGGGACCCCACTGCGCGTGACGTCTCGCCAATCTGAGACCTCACCCTGCATAGTGACTCGCTGCCTTCTGATACTTAGGAACTTCCTTATCCAATGGAGTATCTGCCCTTTCACTCCTGCAGTGCTATACCGACGGTTCTGTAGAAGAAGGTGGACGATGTACCGGATGTGCATGCAATATATTTGAACAATCTTCTCTCGTACGGTTCACGGAATACCAAATCCCAGAAGACATTGACACATTTGTTGATGACCTTAATCACCAAATTGAGAGCTGTCTAAGAGTTCCGCGCCGCACGCCTAGGCGAAGTAACCCTCAGAGGAAGAAAATAAAATGGTATGAGAATGATTACATAAAGATGCTTAACGCAAATGTACGAGACATGAGTAGAGAGTACCGGAGACATCCCACTGAGAGTAACCAAGAGTTGTTTAAAACTGTGTGTCAAGTAGCCAGGGAAGAGAAGATTAACGAGCGGGAGAGACAATGGCTTGAGTTCACTAGCTCTATTGGACGGGAAACATCTGCAAGACAAGTGTGGGCAAAAATTCAGATAGCTAAGGGGGCAGAGCCCGGCCTTCGGCTCACAAAGACCCCCAGGGTAAGGCTGAAGAACTAATTCACAAGTGGAGTGATGCAGCATCCTCCTCCTCCCTACCTGCAGAAATCAGCAGAGAACAGCTTCTGCAACATGATGACAGAAGAATTAGGATAACAAGAGCACTGTCTAGTGATGACGAATATGGGGAACCAATCACAGCCCAAGAAGTAAGGGGCGCTATGAAAAAGGGTAAAAGTACAGCACCTGGTGAAGATGGCGTCACCTACGACATACTCAATGCACTGTGTGAAGTGTCTGGGAATCCACTACTCCACCTGTTTAACAAGTCATTCCTAAGTGGAGTGTTGCTGTAATGATCTGGTGCTCAGATCATTGATTCTCCCTTCCCCCTCTCCCCTCCTTCCTTCTCCCCTCCTTCCTTTTTCCCTTCCCCCTTCCTTTCCTCCCCTTACCCGTCATTCGTCTTCCCCCTTCACCCCCCCCTGTAGCCCATTTGTCAAGGTCCAAGGAGTTGACCTGAGGGGTTGTGCAGCCGACCTCTGTGATACCTTGCGTCTCCACGCAATCCTCCCCACTCGTTTCCCCTCTCCATCCTCCTCTCTCCCCCCTCTCATCCCCCTCTCATTCCCTCTCTTTCCCCTCTCAACGATCCCTTACCCATACCAGGCGAGTCAAGTGTCCCTACCCTTTATCTGGCTGGAGACGGGCTGGAACATAAATAATCAGTTTTGGTAAACATTGCTCGGAGGTGCACTAGTTGCCTTGTTCCCATCGCACAGCCGGGGAGTACTGACTCAATCTTCAGGAATTCATGTAGCCTTCCACGAAGATGATTGGCGGAAGATAAGAGCCAAGTCCTTATTGGCCCTAGAGAGCCAGACCTCAGGCCTAAGTGTAAAATGGTTGGCCATTGCCAAAATAGTGGGTGGAGCCCTGGGGGCTGTATTGGATGGTGGGAGGTGTAATCCTTCCCAGCAATAAGCTGGTAAACAAAATTTCATTTAGTGTGTCTTGGGAGTTTTTCGGGACTGGAGGGCCAGCCAGCCCGCACCCAACGGGGCTGAGGGCCGCCATCAACATCTTGGCCACAGTGTGCGATTGAAGGTAGTGTGCTCCTACGTTTCTTGCATATTAGTAGTGCATTTCCATTGCCTCTGTTATTTTGGTAGATGTTATTAGAGTAGGCTATATGTCAATTGTGATTTAAATATACAGTTACCATAAATAAATAATTGTTAAGTTCATCTTGGTGAGTTATCTGTCCCCTGGTGTTCCCCTTCCAATGGAAACACGCAATAATTGTTCCAATACCGAAGCCTAATGATCCTGGTAATTACAGACCTATCAGTCTCGTGTCATGCACTTGCAAGATGCTAGAAAGGATCATCCTAAACCGACTGTTGCACAAAATAGGCAGGTTTAGGGGAGGGGGTCAATGGATTTGTTAAAGGACGGAGCACAGCAAATTGTATAGTTAATTACTTGGCTAATGACATGGCTAGGTACTCTGTATTTGTTGACATCAAAGGAGCCTTCGACAAAGCACAGGGGATTGCGATCCTAGACGAGCTTGCATGCATGGGTGTCAAGGGGAGACTCATGAAATGGGTTGAAGACTACCTCACAGGAAGGAAAGCCAAGGTTTGCTTCAATGGAGCAGTTTCCAGAACAATGAATATGGAACTCGGGACCCCCCAAGGCGGAGTCTTAAGCCCTACACTATTCAATGTACTTATGAACGCCATTGCAAATATTGATTTTCCGGAAGGAACACAACAAGTGGGATATGCAGATGATGTCCTAATACAAGCTCCCACCTTGGGAAAAATTGAACAGTCCATTGAACTCCTGGATGGAAATGTATTGAGCTCGGTTTCACTCTCTCCACAAACAAGACGAAGGCATACTCCCATCACAAGCGGAGAGCAAATGAAGAGCTGCAAATTAATGGTGTAACACTGAATGGGTTGACCACTATCGATACCTTGGCGTCACTGTCGGCTCTAACAATGGGAAGAAAGAGGAGCTCAATCAACTCATAGGAACATGCAAAAGTCGACTCAGGGCACTGAAAGCTATGACCTGGAATGGACATGGAGCCTCTATTGCCGTGCTTAAAATGATGTACACAGCCTATGTGCGCTCCGTCATAGACTATGCCGCACCAGTTCTGTGCACCTACTCCCAAAGCGATATGAAAAGGCTTGAAAGCATTCAAAATGAGCCATGACAATCATTCTTGGAGTTCCAAGAACTGCCAAAACGTCTAATCTACGAGAGGAGATGTCCCTTCCCAGTGTTAAAAGCAGAATTCAGGAGCTGAATGCTAAGCTTGCAATTAGGATAGCTAGAGATCCCCATTAATGATATTGCTAAGAAAAAACTGAGCTCTGTGCTACTTTCAGGGGGAAACAGGAGAAGCAAAAAATGGCATCACAGATCAGTCTGCTACCTCGAAGAGTTCACCTGCTTGAGCAAGCCCGTGAGCTCCTGCCTGTAGAGAGGTTACCTCCCTGGAGGATGACTCATGCAAGATCATCATC
>WNGS01001819.1:0-27266 GCA_020271785.1 Procambarus virginalis
TTGAAGCAATAACATACATATATATATATATATATATATATATACATATAATATATATAAGCATTATATATATATATATATAATATATATATATATATATATATCAGTAAATAATGATCCGTGCCACACAACGAATCAATCGACCATTCTATCAGTCTTAGAATACATATATATCTGTAGGTACTCCTGCCTACGTCTGTAACTCTAAACTCTTCAATATACACTTCTTGGCACATAAATGGCAAACGATCACTCACCTCTCACTGCGTCGTTCACGCTAATGACAAACACTCTCACCTCCATACAAGTGATCATTTAGAACTATTTCACTACCCTGACAACTTCAGGTTCCTCAGGCTTAAACACCAGGATCCTCTGCAGCTCCTCCAGGCTGCTACCATGAAGATTCCTTGAACAACTATGGTGCTTCCCTACTCCTATTAGGATCATCCACAGCTCTCCTGGCTGCTGCACCATAAAGTTTCCTCGAATAACTGTGGCACTTCACCACCTCTGCAGAAGCACGTGACACTCCTCCTCACTGCTTCTCCTCACAGCTCGAGGTCCTCTCCTCCACTGCCTTGGAGTCTCATCAACCACTCCCTCTGTGCTGGCTTCGAAGTCCTCAGCAACTTCTTCCCCAAAGACAAACCTGCAACCCATTTGCACTCCAATAAATTGTTTCCCTTTTTAACAACATAACAAAATTAATCACATACAATATCTTTGTCTCCAATCTCTATCTGTCTTCTACATTTAATGAGAGTGGACTCCCCCGTGGGCGAGTCCTGCGCCCACCTCGCTGGGCGAGCCTCACTCACGCTGGGAGGGGCCTCCTCCCTCAGGAGCCGGCTCCTTCAGTTGCGCCAGCGCTCAGAGAGACGATGTCGCTCCGCGCTCCTCCCACTTCACTCTCTTATTTTAGGCTCTCTGCTTACCAAAACATTTCTAACTTGAAAATAAACATTGCTACTGTCGCTGGGCACACGACCAACTACAGCAAACACTATGAACTGGCTTAAATCGGGCTTACCACAGATTATCTGGTCGAGGGCGCTTCTCCCTCTGACAACGTCTGACCAGGGCGCTTGTCACAGCCCACAAAACTGTCACTGTGCGGCTTAATACTCTCTCCTCGCCGTCCAGGACTTGAGACCGCAACGTCTTCAGCTCGATTCAACACTGGAACGTCTGCACCTTCTCTTCTCTTGGAGATAATATCACTAGGGGTTCCCTCCTGGCGGGAGCTCGACGAAGCGCGCCTCTCCCCCTGCGATGTCTGGCCTCAAGTGAGGTCATCGCCCTCCACAAGCGAGCCTCACGCCTCCATACCTTGTCCACATCCCTAACAAGTCATTTATCTGTTTTCTTGCTCATTGCCCATAATCTCAAACTTTTATATAAATTCAACAAACTATTTTACATCTGTGTTATCGCCTCTATAATTCCTGGACCTTCCAGTCAGGTCAGGCTTGCTGAATAACTCTCAAAGGGTGAGACTCGTTTCTCCTACAGGCTGAGATCATAACACTAGTCAGTAGTGCATACACTATTCATTCTTGTGCTGACCCTACCAAGGGTGGGATTCAAATTTATAGTAACTCTGATTAAAATATATCCATATCAATTATTTATGTGTATGAATTTTGAGTGCTTCTGAATGATCACTATTACATCTAATGGTGACAAAGAAGAGCTAGCCGGAAGAAAGTTAATGGTGACATTCAAGTACTGCTCAAAATCCTTAGCTACTTATTGTTAGGTAGGTACATTTAACCTCGAGTGAGGTAGAGTGTAATTTAGCCAGAATAATTTAGGCTATATTCAATTTACTTGTCGACTAATGAGCAAGTACCCAAGCTTCATTGGTAATATTTATTCAAGTCCTATGAAACTTGGACTTAAAGCAACCATGGCTACTCCTGAACAGTTAAGGAGAACCTATATTGGCCTTAAAGGTCATTTAACCAGACTGATTTATAAGTCTGATACTTTGTCTAAAGCAACTCTCATTGATTACTATCTACTAGAAACATCAGTGAGAGTAGATGATCTCAAATTTGATCAAGTCAGATCTACAAGCCAGTCTTATCTCCACCTACTGAATGCAACTACAACTGATCCTGATGAAATAGATCAAATTCTAGCAGATATTTCCCAGTATGAAGATGAGACTCAAGATAAACTTAATGTACTATCCAATATAGTAAAACAACATGAATCCAATGCAAATAATACTATGTCTCAATTCAGTAATCAGTTACCTGAGGTTCGTCTACCTACTTTAGACTTACCTACATTTGCAGGGCTGGATGAAGAAAATTGGGACACATTTTGGACTTCATTTGAAGTTCATATCCATAACAGATCTTCTCTTGACAGAATTTCTAAATTCTCATACCTGATTAGTCTTCTCAAAGGGGAGGCTAAAAAGGTCATAAATAACCTAGCTCTCACTGAGAGTAATTATGAGGAAGCTATAAAACTACTGAAGTTGAATTATTGGAACAAGGAGTTGAGTATAGCTAACCTGTATTACCAGTTACTGGATCTGAATGCACCAAGTAACCGACCAGACTCACTTCAAAGCTTCAGGCTAGAAGTAGAGTCTCTAGTGAAGGCCTTAGGTACTAAAGTTGATGTACCAACCTTGGAATGGTCAATTAAGTTACTTTTACAGAGGAAATTACCTCGAAATATCATAGCAGAAATATGCTCACACTATAAAACCGAGTTTCTCACTCTCGAGCAAATATTTGAGGGACTGAGAATAATGGTTAACAGGTTGAAGACTCATGATAAGATTAAACCTGAGTCTAAACAACCTAACCTTGACAACTCAGTCAAACCCAAATCGACTTTGAATAAGTCCAATAAATTCAAACCTACGACTACTCCATCCACTGGAAAAAATAGTAGTATAGGTATTTATTCTGTATCTCCCTCTGACGTTACCACTGATGTGTCTACTAAAAGGACAAACTCAACCAGAGAGAGAAAGTGTCTGTTCTGTGATCAAGAACATCTCACCTACAAATGCAATGTTTATCCTAACTTTAATACCTGGCTGAAACAGCTACAAGAATTACACAGATGCACCAAGTGCATGGGTTCTCATGATCCCAGTAAATGTGTATTACATCTACGGTTGTGCAGTAGTTGCAACAAACGTGTGCATCATTATGCCTTATGTATAAAAACTTCTACCCAATCTGTGACACCTAGGGAGGATTCTATGAATTCTACCACAGTACAATATTGCAAGGTACACCAAGAAATAAATGTACTTGCTACTGAGTCAGGCAATAATACCACTCTGCCTACGGCTCAACTCAAATTAATTGATAGGACGTCTAGAGTTAACACTAGAGGTCTCTTTGATCAAGGATCACAGAAAACTTTCATCACACAACAATTAGTCGAGCAGTTGAAATTAAAACCTGCCAAAAGTGTGAGACTGAATATTTCTGAGTTCTTGACTAATAGTGGACCTCGTGAATACCAAGTAGTCAAGGTGTTGGTGAGACTTGGATCTTCCACTAGTCCAATACAAGCGGTGGTAGTAGATAAACTTCCTTCAGACCTGCAGGTCACAGGACTAGCTCGCACTGCGAGATATCTCAGATGAAACTGCATGAGGCTAGCGGATCACAAAATAAATTCTGACTGCCTAACAGATGTTGGTATCCTAATAGGCGCTGACTATTATTATAAAATTATAACAGGATGCACCAGACAACACGGAATGAATTTGTTGCCATCTGCTGGAGGCAAATTGCTTACTGGATCGGTGCTTTTCCAACAAAACCCAGCGTCAACCAACAAACAAACTAACAATTCAATAGTGGCATGACTAGGCTTGGAACGGTCACCCCTACATTTCAGAGAAATATCTGAAGATAATAAGTCTGATTCACCTGTACATCGTCTGTGGGATTTAGACACTTTAGGTATTGTCCCTGATAAACCAAGCCCTGATGATATGTGGACTTACCAGCAATATCTGGACACAGTTGTCTATAAAGACAAACAATACTGGGTGAGACTGCCATGGAAGTTGAATTATCCACAACTTCCAGTTAATTATTTCATGGCAGCTTCTCAATTACAGTCTCAATTAATACGGCTGAAGAAACAGCCAGATAAATTGAACATGTATCATCAATTAATTCAACAACAACTCAATAGTAGATTTATCGAAGTTGTTGATAATGATGACCGAAAAACAGGTCATTATTTACCCCATCACGCTGTGGTGAAAGATTCATTGACAACACCAATACGTGTCGTATTCAACTATAGTGCCAAAGTAAAGGCAAACAGCGTGTCTTTGAATGAATGTCTCCAAACAGGACCTAGCCTGACACAAAGGCTACATGACGTATTGTTACGATTCCGCACTGGTATTTTTGCTTATACTGCTGATATCAGTAAAGCTTTCCTTAGAGTAGGCTTGCAAGAGGAGGATCGTAATTACACCAAATTTCTCTGGATTAAGGATCCACTGGATCCTGACAGTGACGTCATAACCTACCGGTGTGCCTCTGTGCTATTCGGAGCGACTTCTTCAACGTTTCTACTTCAAGCCACATTAGATACTCATTTGAAGAAGTCAAATAGCCCTTATAAAACGGAGATCAGTGACAACTTGTATGTCGATAATTTATAGGGAACTACTAATGACAAATCCAAATTGGTAGAAATCTACCATGAGGCTAACTATGAGTTGTTAGGAACCAATATGCCACTGCAATCATGAGCTTCAAACAATAAATCATTAAACCAGATAATCGAGAAAGAATTTCCGGGTTATCTGTTGCCTAATCAATTAAAAGTTCTGGGCGTGGAATGGAACACCGTTATTGATGAAATGAATGTCAAGTCAGTACACACCAATAATTCAACCCTTACCATGAGAAAATTACTCTCGTATGTCAGTCAACCATTTGACCCTTTGGGTTTACTTAGTCCTATATTAATAAGGGGCAAACTCCTCATGCAGGAATGCTGGCAGAAACATATGTGGGGAAAACCTGACTCCAATAACTAATAACTTGTTTAAGGCTCTGAGACCCAGTAACTATTAATTAAATGAATATATATATATATATACTTCGATAGCTATGAAGGACCACCACTTTTTGAGAAAAAAGTGGAAAACAAAGAGACAATGAAAAAAACTGATCCTAGGAACTAGTGCCCTATGGATCTTGGTAAAACTGTAATGATTATAGGAATGGAGTCAAATTAACTACACAAAATTGGGGGATTACATGCTAAAAGATTAATACATCCCTATCATTATTCTGGTGCTGGTTCTTCACCAGAGTAAATCAAATATGAAAGTAAAAAATATAGAATATATCATATTAATTGTAGGTAAATGTATCTCAATATACTACTGAAATGTTGAACAGCATCAGTAAATCAATGGATTAGTATAATTGATCTCTTTAAGAGATCACTACTGTAACTATGGAGTTATTGCTACTGATGGAAAAATGGACAGCTTAGCTGTGAAACTAAGAAGAAGTAGTCGGTTGCTACACTCCACCGACGACGTGTTGCATAGGGTAAATTGTTGCACAGAACGGTGGGGAAGCCTAGCACCTCGGTTGAAGTCGCCTTGGTATTGAAAGGCAATTACATTGTAGCCATCTTCTACATAATAGGTAATTACATTTACATCCTAAATCATGAGCATGATGGTAGTAAATTATCAGCTAATGTCTGAACAATTTGTATCATAGAAATAAACTGATAATCATCTAATTAGATGGTAAATTTAATTAAGACACGTACTAGCTTTTGTTGGTTTGCATTCGGCCTAACGACTGCTAGCCTAAATGTTAATAGTGGCCACATAATAACAAAAAGGGTAAACTTAGCGGCCGAGCCTCGTGTCGTTGATGTGAAGACTTGAGCAACTCTTCGTCCTCCAGCTGCTGCTTGAAAGACGTTGACTCTGGAGATGCTCGTATACTAGTCTATGACACGGCTATGTTGTGCCAGATAACGTGGCACCGCTCAACTGATCGTGGGAGCGAAATAAATAGGTCAAGCACAGCTCTGCTACACGCTGTCAATGGCGTCCGTGCTCTCGTGAATCAAGTGACGCTCTCCCGTCTTCCTCCTGCTCCTTATTGCGCATGCACGGCTTTCGAGCGTAAATGAATATGTATTTATCGCAATTGACTAAGGAAGGAAGAGGTAATAACAAGTATTAATATCACATTAAATTCTTCTGTGATAAAATAGAAGTTCTAGTAACATAAATTGGCTTACTAAAAGTTCTGCAGCCAATCGAGGAAATTAAAGTAAATGATTTGCATCAAAGTAATTTCCTCTAGAATACTTAAATGTTAGTTAAATAAGGGAGCTCCAGTAAGTAATAGTATACTACGAAATCAAACTTAACTATTTTTAGTAAATGAAATGATAAACTGGACTCTTGTTATTGTGACGGTAACGTGTTGGAAATGGTGGTCGGCAGTCTTCCAAATAGCAGGTGTCAATGCTGGGCCACATACAGTTAATTTATATAAAAAAAGAAAAAAAAAAGAGTGACTGCTTGTCTGATAATCTGTGGTAAGGCAAGATACACGAAAACACAAAATATAAAAATTACTTTAATGAATCTAGAAAACAAAATAAAATAAAGTCAATTCCTTGGCATTTAAAATAATGTAAAAGAAAAATACATAAAAGATATAATAAATTGAAAAGGGGGGAACTGGTTACGTTAACAAAGTAAAGGGTGCTGGGAATATATGCGCTAGCTATAAACCTCTTATTTGATCACACGAGGTGGTTCAAATTAGGTGTTCACAGCAGGAGCACGAGATATATTCTGGCTGAGAGAGCTGCAAGGGACTCCAACAATAACTGGCGATGAAATGTGATTGGCGTGGAGCGGGGGTGGTGTGTTGGTTGGCGGCCAATGAGAACACAGGACGGCCGCAAGTCGCTAGTTTGGCTGGGAGCAGTAGTTGACAAGTCGACCAGGTGTGCAGCAGGTGCTGGAGAGGGGGGGAGGAGGGAGTTGCAGTTGCGTGTGGCTGTCTTGATATATACGTTAAGCCACTATAAAACGTATCTTGCATATTGTTGAGAACGTGATGAAGTAAGGAAATAGCAGGCTCAATCTCTGGGAAGAGATTATCGTCACAACTCTCCCCCGAAGCCTGCGGTTCTGGTTGAGTCACGTTCACAGGAGGTAGAGTGGGAGGTGGAGCTGCCTCTACCTCATTGACTCTGGAGAGGGCGTCTGATATGATGTAGTCAGACTCCTGGGTGTGGCAATCTTGAGGTGAAATGATGTAGCTGGCAAGCCCATTATAGAAGTAGTCGATGGTTGAGTTGGGCTGTCTGTAGGAAATGAAGATGGTTGTGGTCCATGTAGATGGTGGTGGACTGAGTACTTTGCTGGTATGGAGCAAAGTGTTGCCTGTTCAGGACGACGAGCAGCTCCTTGTTGCTCGAGGTGTCGTTTATGGTAGTTGGTATGTAGAGTCTCGTCGCCTCGTTGTACCAGGTCACCCATGTTGCCGGTACCACTGGCGTCGCTATGGAGGATGGGAGACTTGATGATATCTGGCGAGGCGAGAGAAGTATTAGAATATGATAAAGGAGCACAATTATGGTGTTGAAAATGATGGTGAAGGTCAGTAAGGATTTCCGCATTAGAAAGCGCTGTCTCAGTGTCAGTGCTTTCGGAAGGAGAAGCAGGGAAGGTCTCACTGTGGCTATATGGACCTGTAAATGAGGTGAAATTGGTTAACACAGTGGGAGGAACCCCATGGTAGGGCTTGAGTAAATTGATGTGGCACAGCTGGGTCTTCCGCCGCCTATCGGGGGTCTCGAGAACGTAGTTGAAGTTGTTCCGGCACTCCTTAACACGGTAGGGTCCTGAGAACCTGTTCTGTAAAGGAGAACCTGGGATAGGGAAATAGGCAAGCACTAAGTCTCCTGGTTTAAACTTCCTTACTTTACAGTGCTGGTCGTAACGAGTCTTCATCCTCTCCTGGGCTTTCTGTAGGTTGTTGCTGGCAAAGGAATGGACCCTCTCTAGAATGTGTCGGAGGTTTGAAGATACTGGGGCACATTCTGATGCTCACTGAAGGTGGCATCACGTAGAGAATCCTTGAAAGCCTTGAGAGGTGTACGGCACTTACGTCCGTAGAGCATCTCATAAGGAGATACTCCTAGTGACTCGTTGGGAAGACTTCTGAAAATACACATGATGAGATCAATTTGCCTATCCCAATCCTTTGAGGTCTCATTACAAAACTTTTTTAAGAGTGCCTTGATGGTTTGATGACTACGCTCGAGAGAACCCTGTGAAGCAGGATGATAGGGGCTGGACAGTACCTGTTTGATGTTGAACTCCTCCAGAGTCCGTTTGAAGAGATCACTGGTGAAGTTGGTGCCACAGTCGCTCTGTATCTCCCTCGGAAATCCATACTGGGTGAAGATTTTCAGTAGATTCTTCACCACTGTAGCAGCCGTAATATTTTTCACTGGAACTGCTATCGGAAATCTGGTGGTAGGACACAGGATGGTTAAGATATATGCATTGCCTGCACTGGTCCGAGGCAAAGGACCAACACAGTCAATGATAAGTTTGTGGAACGGTTCCTCAGGCACCTGAATGGGTATCAGTGGTGCTCTGGGAATGGAAACGTTCGGTTTCCCGGCTAACTGACACACGTGGCATAATTTGACATGATTCTTGACGTCGTTTACCATACCTGGCCAGTAGTAGTCTTGTCGAATTCCATGGTAAGTCTTGTTGAACCCGTAGTGTGACAAAGCGCCGTGGGCCAGGTGTAGAATCGTGGGCCGCAGGCTGGTAGGAATCACTAGTTGTTCAACGTCTGCCCAATCGTCCTCGTCCTTCAGTTTACTGGGTCTATACCTGCGATAGAGTATTTCGTTCTCCATAAAGAACCCAGGAACACTGTCGGATTGGGTTTCAGCCTGAAAGAATAATGGTGTCAAGGTAAGATCATCTCTCTGTAACTTACGGAACTCCACAGCGGTCAGGTTAGGGGGTAGTTTCGAAGGGTCCTGAGGGACAGCGGTAGCAGTAGAGTCAGCTGGCTGTGGTCGTGCAGCTTGAGCACGGGTGGTCACCATAACAGGAGGAGAACCTTCATCACTCTCTTGAACCTTTGCTGGAACATGCTCAAAAATCGGGTTATCCAACACAGAGTTGCTTACCTCGGATATGTCCTTGACGATCAGGTTGTTTGGTTGTTGGTCTTCTGCCAAGTCGTTGCCCAGGAGAAGTTGCACTCCAGGCATGGGAAAAGGCTTTTCCCTGACGGCGACTTGGACTTCACCGGTCACGAAGGGACAATCTAGGTAAACTCTGGCAAGGGGATAAGGAGTTGTAGCAGTAAGGTCAGTGATGAACACAGTCTCTCCTGTGTAGGCGACGTTGGGCACAGCTGATTTCAAGACGATCGATTGTAGAGCCGCTGTGTCCCGCAGGATCTTAAGTCCAAAACGTCCCTCTGAATCTGAACCGTGGGTAGAGATAGTTCCTGGATATAGATGCTTGCTAAAGAGAGAGAGATCATTAGCATGAACACCAACATTCATTACAGGCTTACCGGACTTAGGGTGAGTAGGTTTAGACTTAGGAGGTTCGATGTTACCTTTAGATTGGGACTTACCACATTTGTCAATGGTGTGTCCATATAGTCGACAATACCTGCAGTACAGTTGAGAGGTACCTTGATCTGGGCTCGCTTTCTCGTAACTGTACCAAGACTTCTTGCTGGTAGGTTCTGGTGTAAGCCGGTGGATGAGGCTGTAAGTGTCAGCTGACTTCGCGCACTTCACCAAATCTGTCTCTTCTTTGTCCGCTAAGTATAGGCGGACAGGAGGAGGTACACGTCTCAAAAATTCTTCAACCAGTATGAGGTTGACAAGCTCTGAAAAAGTAGAGACATGTGCTGCCTCCAGCCATTTCATGAAATATCTTCGTTTGGTGTTAGCAAATTCTAAGAAGGTGGTGGTACTTGCCTTGACGTAGTCACGAAACTTTCGTCGATAGCTTTCGGTGGAGAGAAGGTAGGCGTCCAACACAGCTTGCTTCAGGGTGGTGTAGTCGTTTTCTGATGCCAAAGTGCTGAGTGTGACTGCTGCTCTACCTGTTAAATGTACTCTGAGAAGGGTAGCCCATTGGTCGTCAGGCCAATTAAGTTGATCAGCAAGGGTCTCAAAAGTGGTAAAAAACACATCAACCTCCGTTTCGATGAACGGGGGCATTAACTTACTTGCATGGGAGACATTGAAACTGGGAGGAAGACTAGCTGCCGCTTGCTGGAGTTGAGCTTGGTGTGCAGCGTCCCTCGTGAGTTCTCGGTCACGACAGTTTAGAGCTGCTTCTGCCTGTCGTTTGTCGTGGTCACGCTGCATCTCGAGTCGCTGTTTGTATAAGGCCAACTCACGTTCACTTTCTTCTTTCTTCAGTGCGGCCTCTCTTTCACGTTCGGCCTTTCTGAGGGCAGCTTCACGTTCTTGTTCTTCCTTTCTGAGGGCAGCTTCACGCTCTCTGATTGCAGCTTCACGCTCTTTGATTGTAGCTTCACGCTCTTGTTCTTCCTTTCTGAGGGCAGCTTCACGTTCTCTGATTGCAGCTGCTTCCTGTTGTTGCTCCCGCTCGATCTTAGCAAGTTCTAACTTAAGTTTTATTGCTGTCAAGTCATGTTTATCTGAAATAGTGTATTGGTCATGAGTATCAGAATCTATCTTCCCTTCATCCAAAAGATATCTACAATTAGATTATTTACGGTATATTTGTTGGCGCCAGGGGGAACTTCCAATTGATACTCGTGTGCAAGAGTTATCAATTCGACCCTTCTTGCATGACGTAAGTTCCCTATTTCACCTTCTGGATTTGCTTTGAAAGCTTGTAAGCGGAACATTGTGAAAATATAGCAAATAAAGGAGACACGAATATACAGTGAGAATATGGTGAATGTCAGAAACAGGAAACGTGGCAACTGATACCTATCCTGTGGGGAATTATTAATAATTAAAGTTAATTCAAGATGGTAAATGAATAAGGTCGCAGGAAATCTTGTACCTGGTACTCACTGTGGGAGGATAAAGGCAAGAAAATCCTACTAATTAGTGGAAACTGAGTTTAAAAGACAAGTGAAACACTAAATGGCTTCAAAATAAATGAGGTAGTCCAAAAAATGTAGTCATACCTTGCCAAGTCACTATAGAACATAAGCAAAGGTACCCACTGAAATTGAATATGGTATTTACAGAATTAGCGAACTTTGTGCTCAAAAGAAAGAACGCCAATTCCCTACCTGGGTAAATACCATCAGTCTGACCGACGAGTAGGGGTGCGAGTGTCAACTGGTGACGAGAACTATCGGCGAGGTCCCAACTCGCCAATAATAGTTCGTGCTAGAGGATCTAAAGCCCTCTTTTTCCTCCTAGAGTCGGATTGCAGGACTTAGGTGCTATTGACCCGGAGACAGACCACAGTACCAGGGTACCTATGTGATAATCTGTCAAAAATGTGAGAAATATCTGGGGACAAAAGATGTTAAACACGGATAATAACACGGAAGGGGGAGACGACCAATTAAGAGTATGACTGCGGCCTACAGTCACCACGTAATCCAAAGTTGTCTCACTCTCACCATATGCTACTCCCGTAATGCACAAATATACACAGCACCATAGAAAATAAAAAATGATTAATGTAAATAATGAAAGCAAGGGAAATGAAAGCCAAGTACGCTTACCACAATTACCAATACCTGAGTGAAGCTCCATGGACAGGCCCCCAATTATATGTGACGGTAACGTGTGGAAATGGTGGTCGGCAGTCTTCCAAATAGCAGGTGTCAATGATGAGCCACATACAGTTAATTTATAAAAAAAAGGAAAAAAAAAGAGTGACTGCTTGTCTGATAATCTGTGGTAAGGCAAGATACACGAAAACACAAAATATAAAAATTACTTTAATGAATCTAGAAAACAAAAATAAAATAAAGTCAATTCCTTGGCATTTAAAATAATGTAAAAGAAAAATACATAAAAGATATAATAAATTGAAAAGGGGGGAACTGGTTACGTTAACAAAGTAAAGGGTGCTGGGAATATATGCGCTAGCTATAAACCTCTTATTTGATCACACGAGGTGGTTCAAATTAGGTGTTCACAGCAGGAGCACGAGATATATTCTGGCTGAGAGAGCTGCAAGGGACTCCAACAATAACTGGCGATGAAATGTGATTGGCGTGGAGCGGGGTGTGTTTGTTGGTTGGCGGCCAATGAGAACACAGGACGGCCGCAAGTCGCTAGTTTGGCTGGGAGCAGCAGTAGTGACAAGTCGACCAGGTGTGCAGCAGGTGCTGGAGAGGGGGGGAGGAGGGAGTTGCAGTTGCGTGTGGCTGTCTTGATATATACGTTAAGCCACTATAAAACGTATCTTGCATATTGTTGAGAACGTGATGAATAAGGAAATAGCAGGCTCAATCTCTGGGAAGAGATTATCGTCACATTATAAATTCAACTAAATGTGGAGAAATTCATGTTGCTGCCTGTTGTTCCTCACGGACTAGGAAGAATTTGGCCATGAATAAATCATGAAAATGATTAAATCTATAAGTTAGTAATTTTAGTAACTACTTTGGTTAATTCAAAGGTTGTATAAATACAATGATGTATAAAAACTGTTGGTTATTTCCAACATAACTCCGGGGAGAGAAAGCTCGGGTCGTAGTTCAGGTATTAGTACTAACGTACACCTGGTTCTCTATCCTGAAGTTATATTCATGGGTTAGTAGGTTAGTACGTACCTAACGAATGTCCCGAATCCGTGGTCGATGACTAAGTCAACATAGGGACGTAAATAAACATTGAAAATTATGAATAATTCCTTTGTAAGATACAGAAGGATATTAACAAAATAAAATTATGAATAGTTAGATCATTTACGATTAAAGAGACCTCATCAATACAGTGAGGCTACTGTCCAAGGTCACTATGACTCGTAACTAATTACTGGACATCAAATCTCACTGATCAGTATGATCACCTCAAGTTTNCCATCACCAGACATCCTGACAACACACATCATAATAATCTGCAAGTACTGGAAGATAATAAAAGACTGGACATCGGCGAGGCCTTATTCATGAAGCAAACCAAGCCACGTATCACCACCCACCTTCACCAAATTTCAGTCTGCCAACTTGGAGAACACAAAGGAGCACACATCATACCTGGCCAGCCATTATGGGAACACAGCAGATTGGTAAGCTGCAATGGACCTATTGGCTCACAAGTGAGGTCCTTCATCTCCACCTCATACTCGGCGATATATTCAGCAGTGCAAAACTGGTAACAATTTACAGGCTATTCCTGCCCTTGCCACTTCTTGGGTGGTTTAGTCATCGTCAATCTTGTAACCTGCCTTCCAACACGCGGCGCTAGAATCACACATGAACACAAACAGAAAAAGCACCGTCCAGTCAGCCACAACAACTTTCCCCCGAACATATTCAGTCATCAACTTGCGTCAACATTCAACAGTGCAGCGCGATAAGTAACTCAGTACATTCGCCATTTCATTCATCGGATTGCAGAAGTACTCATATGCACAGCCATGTCACCAGTATAGCAGTTACAACACATCAACACGCGCTAGACAACTTACAACTATGGCACACAAATTAACTCTCATGTAAACTGGAACAGTCAATAACATAGAGACAGACCTTTTCTGCCTGTTTTTCACAGCTTACCAAATAACTTTTACTAATATCAATAAAACTCGCACTGGTACCTAGGTAATTGTAGCACCAGAAGATGCTCTATTTGAGTGTTTGAACTAACCACTTTTTGAGAAACTAACCAAATTACACTACAAGACATCACCAAACATTCGAACAAAATGCAGTCATCGCCAGTGCAACGATTCTCGTCACCGTTGCAGACAATATCGTTCAGCAAATCCACAAGGGCCGTGACGAGGATTCGAACCTACGTCCAAGAGCATCCCAGACGCTGCCTTAATCGACTGAGCTACGACATGGTCAAAAGAGTTGAAACCAGAAGTTCTACTGAACTTATTTGGATCCTGCAGCCTCTCCGAGACACAAACCAGGGTTTTTCACTACTCCCCCATGCACTCGAGAATGTTAATAGGTCGTTCTACCTCTTCGCCTTTACTTTTTGTCTCGGAGAGGCTGCAGGATCCACGTAAGTTCCATAGAACTTTTGTTTTCAACTCTGTTGACCATGTCCTAGCTCAGTCGATTAAGGCAGCGTCTGGGATGCTTTTGGACGTAGGTTCGAATCCTCATCACGACCCTTGTGAATTTGTTCATTTGATGCATCACGCAATTGTGATTTGTGTGTGTAATCTTTCAACAACTGAAAGCAGCCACCAGTCCCCCCTGGAAAGTTTGGTGAGCAAACCCAGGTGTATGACTTAAGGCCAAGTGCCTTAGGCAAGCAGGCAGACAAACAAACACATCCCTATTTTATAAATTCAGACGTTTGTAGCAAATTTTCCAATAACAAAAACGACGAAGCAATTGTTTATTATTAATTTATATTTAATCTATCAACACGTTTAGCCAAACTCTAACAATACTCAAACATAATCCAACAAGGTCAGGCCAATCTCTTCAACAATCGTAATAATTCCCGTAAATCTCGTCTTCCCCTTCCTTCCCTCACCCAGACTACACGGGTAAGAAATCCACTTTCCTCAAAGTTAAACCAAGGAGACGTTTCCGTGTCAGTCTGCCCGCATAGACTCTTTCTTCAGCCAGCAGGAAAATTATGGTGTTTGTGCTTGAGAGTTCCCCGGAGCCTGGCGGAGCTGCCAGGCTGTAAGTGGAGGCTGGGGCCGGAGAGGCGTAAATGCCACAATCACTCTAAACTTCTACCTCTTCCTGCTTCGCCAACCTTTCCCAGGAGACTTGAGATAACGTACTGGGATTTTTCCGTGTAGTTTATCTCGCATATCGTTAAACTCTTATTGAAAAGCGATGATTGCAACTTTTAACGGAGTTGTGCCAGGCAGGGTGCGCTAGTCTACCCGGAGGTAATTCTTTACTCTAGAGTAATGTTAAAGTTTATACTTGTGGTCCTTGTCAGCGATGGGGCCCAGGAGCTCAGGTTCCTCACTGCAGTCACTGTGGCTCCACACACTGACTCTCCATTGCCTTAAGTAATCTGCCATTTCTAGTCTGATAACGGTAGTGTATGTGCCCGTACCATCTCACACATACACCTGCCAACTCATATATACATACACACCAGCACTCACTCCACACTTCCATATATGTGCACACAATCATCCCTACACACACAAGCCTCACTTCCCCATAGCCTCTGGTAGACAAGTACAACGCCTACACACGCACAACTTTATATATATATATATATATATATATATATATATATATATATATATATATATATATATATATATATATATATATATATATATACAAGAGTTGTTACATTCTTGTACAGCCACTATAACACGCGTAGAGTTTCGGGCAAGTCCTTAATCCTATGGTCCCTGGAGTACGACCCGCCAAATTGTTTACCAACCACCTACCCATTTTACTGCTGGGTGAGCAGAGGCTACATATAAGGATTGACGCCGAGTAAATCCTCCCCGGCCAGGATTCGAACCCAGGACAAAGTGCTCACGAAACGTCAGGCGAGTGTCTTACCAGTGCACCACGCGGAATGTGGTGAACATCAACAACAACGAGCATACATACATACACAACAATACTGACATACATACAGGCACCAGGTACATACATACCTGGTGATACACAGGTGCGTGCTAGTTTGCTTGTATTCACTTAGTTGTATTCACTTAGTTGTTCGTACATACCGTATACCAATGTTCAGTTATTTATTCCCATACGGATTTACCATGTTCAATGACCCTTTCCCTGAAGGTCAGGCCGGTGTCTTCGTTGCAACCCGTCCTCGCAAATTTAATAAGTCAATATTGACTTATTAAATATGTGCATAGGTTACATACTTAACATAATAGTTTCCCTTTAAAATCTTCATAGAAAACACCGACCTTACCTAACCTTGTTAGTATGTTAAGACAAGCATCTTATCGCTTCGTAATTACAATTATTACCTAACCTATACCTATAATAGGTTAAGTAACAATTGTATTTACGAAGCAATAAGATGCTTATTTTAACATACTAACAAGGTTAGGTAAGGTCGGTGTTTTCTATGAAGATTTTAAAGGGAAACTATTATGTTAAGTATGTAACCTATGCACATATTTAATAAGTCAATATTGACTTATTAAATTTGCGAGGACGGGTTGCAGGGTCAGGTCTGGCCTGGTGCTGGCCAGGGTCAGGTCTGGCCTGGTGCTAGCCAGGGTCAGGTCTGGCCTGGTGCTGGCCAAGATCAGGTCTGGCCTGATACTGGCCAGGGTCAGGTCTGGACTGGTGCTGACCTGGTGGAGAGGAAGAACAGTTTTGTATACAAAACTAGAAATATTATTTACTGTAGCCAAAGTGTGGCAAGGGAATATGTTGTACTGTATATCCCGGTGGTTGGACTCATATATGGAAGTATTACCTTTCTGACAACGTTTAATTAGTTATCTGAACGCTGATTGTTCACCGTCGGTCAACAAAGCCATTATCACATTCCCCCTCCATAATAAAGCCATCAATTTTGTGACTGCATCCGGAGCTTTGTTAACAATTTAATCGGGCAGCAAAAATGGTGCAACATTGTTTACAAGAATCTCCATAAATTTTGAATGCAGTTGAGTCTCCTGAACTATGTTGAGGGACTGCAGTATTTGTGCAGCGTAACGCTGACTCCTGCCCTGCATGCCAGTCTACTCATCACTGTTACTAGCATGTCTGCAGCCAAGCCATACCCTCCCCAAACCCACTTTCCCACCCCTCCTCTCCTGCCCCCTCTACCCCGTTGCCGTCAATTCCATCTACTCCATCTCAGCTCCCAATGCCCCCCCTCTCCCCCAAACCCCACCCAACCCTCACCCTTCCTCTGCACCCCCATCTCCCATATGACCCCCTCACCTTGTGACCCCCCCCCACTTCTTCCCCTATCTCCCTCTTCCCCTCTTCTACCCCAAAGCCCATACCTATCCCTGATTTCCCCCTGACTATTACACCTTCCACTCCACACACCCATGCTCCATTCTCCCCTCAGCCCTCTGCCCCCAAATATGCTTCTCCCCCTCCCAACCTCTCAACCTCTGTCTGACTCTCAGCCTCACTCTACTTCTTGACCACCCTATTCCATTCAGACCCTCCCTAATTTTCAGACCCATTTTGCCCCTCTACCCCCCCCCCATTGATGCCCAGACCCCATTGGCCCTGCAGACACCCTCCAAGCTCCCATTCGCCCCCTCGGCCCCCTTTAGTACCCCCCCCCTGCCACACCCTCCAAACCCTTCCAGACCCCCAGAGAAAGGGTGAACTTTGGTACCAGAGTTTCTAAAAAGAGTCTCAAGGTTTGGTACACCAATGCTGATGGGGTATCCAATAAAGCAGAAGACATAAAAGAAAGAGTTAGTGAGGCAGAACCAGACATAGTTGCAATAGTGGAAACTAAAATATATGGCATAATCTTGGATACAATCTTTCCAAAGGGGTACCACGTGATAAAAAAAGAAACAACACGGAGACAGAGAGGGGGAGTGGCACTCCTAATAAAGCGGAAATGGAAGTTTGAAGATGTGGAAGACGTGGAAGATAAAATGGAAATTTTGATTTCCCAAGACCTGGGAAATCAGGTTACCAATGAAAGCACAATCTCCATACATGGAACTCTGGCAGCAGATGGGAAGAAGATTGTGATTTTGGTAATCTACAATCCCCCACCAAACAGAAGACGTCTCAGGCAGGAGTATGATGACAACAACAAGGCATGTACAGAAGAACTGCAGAAGGCAGCAACACTAGCCCACAGAATGAGAGCAAAACTGCTGGTCATGGGGACCTAAATCACTGAAAGATCAATTGGGAAACAAGGAATCCCCCATTTCGGGGAGGAAACATGGGGAGCAAAGTTAGTAGACGTTATAGACAGGAATTTCCTAACGCAACATGTGAAGGAAGACACAAGGGAAAGAGGAGGAGATGCACCGAGACTATTACACCTGATTTTCTCCCAGAACGGAGAAGACATCGAGAATTTGAATATGAAATACCACTAGGAGCCAGTGACCATTGTGTCCTAGTCTTTGACTTCATGATGGAACTTAAAATCGTGACCAAAGAACAAGAGGTCTAGGAAAGGAGAGTTGACTACATGAAAGGGGACTACAGAAGGATAAGGGACTATCTAGGAGAAGTGCAGTGGGAGGAAGAAATTAGAGGAAAAACAGTACAGGATATGATGAACCTAGTCATGTGGAAATGCCAGGAGGCCGAAGACAGATTTATACCAACAGTTAAGGAAAAAAAGTAGGAGGGAATATAATAACGCATGGTTTAATAGGCAGTATCAGGAAGCGAAAATGAGAAGTAGGAGGGAGTGGAGGAAGTACAGATGACAAAGAACTGAGGACAACAGGATTAGATGTAACAGAGCTAGGAACGATTACATTAACATAAGAAGAGTATTGGAAAGAAATTATGAGAATGATATTGCGATCAAAGCAAAAAAGCAACCTAAATTACTACATTGCCATATAAGAAGAAAAATGCCGGTGAACAACCAAGTGACAAGACTAGGGAAAACAGAGGAGGCATATACTGAAAGTGACAAGGAAATCTGCGAGGTACTGAATGCCAGTTTCCATGGACTGTTCACAACCGAGCCTGAGCAGCATCCATTGCTAGAAAAGATTACCCTAGATGAAAGACTTTCAGCTATAGAAGTGACAGCAGAGGAGGTAATGAAACAGTTGACAACACTGGATGCAACTAAAGCAGTTGGACCAGACAAAGTAACACCCTGTATACTAAAAGAGGTAGGGCAGGCCCTCAGCTTGCCTCTGGTAATTATCTTTAATGAGTCACTTATGTCGGGAGAACTGCCCAGTTGCTGGAAGAAGGCAAATGTTGTACCGATTTTCAGGAAAAGAGACAGGAAGGAGGTACTTAACTATAGACCTGTGTCACTGACAAGCATCCCTTGTAAAATATTTGAAAGAATAATTAGGCTACGACTGGTTGCACACCTGGAGAATGTTAGGTTTGTGATCAAACATCAACATGGGTTCTGGAAAGGGAAATCGTGCCTAACAAACCATTTGGAATTCTATGATAAAATAACAAGGATAAGGCAGGACAGAGAAGTTTGGACAGACTACATATTTCTAGACTGCCAAATGGCCTTTGATACAGTACCGCACATGAGACTGCTGCTCAAACTTGAGAGGCAAGCAGGAGTAAGCGGAAAGGCCCTAGCATGGGTGACAATCTACCTAACAGGAAGGAGCCAGAGGGTAATGATATGGGGCGAGTAGTCGGACTGGCGAACAGTAACGAGTGGAGTACCTCCAGGATCGGTACTGGGACCAATTATATTTCTAATTTACGAAAATGACATGTTTACAGGTGAAGAATCTTACATGTCGATGTTTGCGGATATGTACAGTTAATTTTGGCTTGTTAGCCACAGCCTTTTATGGCGGTTGATTGTGTTGACCAACTTGTCAACTACATGTAACCTAGACTCACCTGACAGGTGTACACCATCTCTTGCCAGGTTTTGCCTGTATGGTCTGGCTGTTAATTGAATGTAAGCTATGAGCTGTTGCTCCTGGTGACCTGAAGATTCTTACCTCAGTGTGAGGTATAGGTCTGAGTGTTGTGGGTAACTGACTGTGTCCCACTAGTGCTACTTTATACATGAGGTATAAGCAGCAAATAAATTGATGTGTATTAGGCTGACCTATGTGGTACTCTGCTGGTAGCCACAATTAATAAAATGTGGTTAGCCTAGATTACTACACATGGTAATTAGTTATGATTATGGTCCTTATCGAACCGGATGTATTACAATTAATACCATAATCATAGGTGCATCATAATCATGAGTTTGCACAGGTGCAGACTAAATAAATTAGTAGTTTCTTACGTAGAAATTCTTTCAACTAGTGTTGCGGTGGTGGATTTGGGTGGTGTTACCGCTGATGGACCACCCAACCCACAACTCGACAAATGCTCATATTTCACTAGATCACACTAGGCACTTCTGGCTCTTGGAGAGGGGCTCAACGTCACACGTTTAGGGGATGCGGCTCCAACACGCAGCCTTGTTGTCACGTGCACACACCCACTCGAGCCGCTGTGACTCCCCACTCTCTCCTTATGGAATATGACCTCCTCAATCCCCTTTGTCTTCCTAGACTTCTGTCTTACCCTGTCCACAGCAGTGGTTCCTGTTTCTTGCTCTCTCTCTCCTTCTTTACTATTTCCTGGGAAGCCTCACTGGGACAAGTGCAAACACCAGCAAATTTGAATACATTTACTGGACGAAGTACATAACAATACACGCATACATATAATAATAATGATGAATCCTATACTCTGTACTATTATAATCAGGTTGCACTCCAACACCATCAGAACTCTATCCTCAGCTTGCTAAGTGGTATCCTATCTCTTGGTATTACCTAATATTATCAACCTCCTCAAGTAGATTAAGTCTTACAATATAATGTTACACTACCATCAAGAGAATGTATACATATATATTTCCTATAAACGCATATACGGCAAATCACATTTGAAGCAATAACATACATATATATATATATATATCATNAGCTCAATGACAGTGAAGCTTACAAGGTCTGCTTGAAGCACGTGCCGGTGAGGAGGGGCAGAAAGAGGAACACTCTAGAAAGAGAACGCAGACGACTGTACAGGAGAAGGAAAAAATTACGGAAATGCTTCGGCAGACACAACTATCACAAGCAAGGAAAATAAGCCTAAGCAGGGAGATCGAAGAAATCGAACAAACGTTGAAGCGATCATATGAGTCTGAGGAAATGGAATTGGAACAGAGAGCTATACAAGAGATAAGGAAAAATCCGAAATATTTTTTCACATACGCTAAATCAAAATCCAAAACCTCGACCAGTATTGGACCGTTAATTACAAATGAAGGTACGTACACAGAGGACAACAAAGAGATTAGTGAAATTCTAAGAAGCCAGTATGAGGCTATGTTTAGCACACCAATTAACAACATGAAAGTTGATGACCCAGACAGCTTCTTTATGAATGACATTCAAGCTGCAGATAATATAACGGATATTACCACAAACTCGGAAGACTTTGAAAGAGAAATTGACAATATGCCCATGCACTCAGCCCCTGGGCCTGACTCATGGAATTCAATATTCATAAAGAAATGTAAAGTACCAGTAGCGAGAGCACTCAGCGTAATATGGAGAAAGAGCCTGGATACAGGGGAGATACCAGCAGCACTTAAATCTGCAGATATAGCTCCGTTGCACAAGGGGGGGAGTAAAGCCTTGGCAAAAAATTATAGGCCAGTTGCACTAACATCACACATAATAAAAGTGTTTGAAAGAGTGATTAGGAATCAAATTTCTAGTTTTATGGAAAACAATGAATTGCACAATCCAGGACAACATGGATTTAGAGCGGGAAGATCCTGTCTGTCACAGTTACTCAACCACTATGACAAAATCACAGAAGCCCTAGAAGAAAAGCAAAATGCAGATGTTGTATACACAGACTTTGCAAAGGCTTTCGACAAATGTGACCATGGGGTGATAGCTCACAAAATGAGGTCAATGGGAATAACTGGAAAAGTAGGACGCTGGATACTCAATTTCCTGTCGAACAGAACACAAAGAGTAACAGTCAATCAGATAAAATCGAGTCCAAGCGATGTTAAAAGCTCTGTACCTCAAGGTACAGTCCTTGCACCGCTACTGTTCCTTATTCTCATATCTGATATAGACAAAAATACACGTCACAGCTTCGTGTCATCCTTCGCAGATGACACAAAAATCAGCATGAAAATTACCTCTGCTGAAGACATTGAAAAACTACAAACAGATGTCAACAAAGTTTTCGATTGGGCAGCAGAAAATAATATGATGTTTAACAGTGATAAATTTCAGGTACTCAGGTACGGCAAAAATGAGGATCTGAAACATAATACAGGGTACAAAACACAATCAAATCTTCCCATAGTAGAAAAACAGCATGTCAAGGATTTGGGAATAATGATGTCCGACGATCTAACGTTTAGGGAGCATAACCAAGCAAATATCGCATCAGCCAGAAAAATGATCGGATGGATTACGAGAACTTTCAAATCCAGGGATCCCATCACAATGGTTGTACTCTTCAAGTCACTTGTGTTGTCCCGTCTCGAATACTGCTCAGTACTCACTTCCCCCTTCAGAGCAGGAGAGATTGCTGAAATAGAGGGAATACAGAGAACATATACGGCACGCATAGACGAGATAAAACACCTAAATTATTGGGATCGTCTCAAAGCTCTCCAAATGTACTCTCTAGAAAGGAGACGAGAGAGATACCAAATAATATACACGTGGAAAATACTGGAGGGCCAGGTCCCAAATCTACACAGTAAAATAACAACGTACTGGAGTGAACGATATGGAAGAAAATGCAAGATTGAACCAGTGAAGAGCAGAGGTGCCATAGGCACAATCAGAGAACACTGTATAAACATCAGAGGTCCGCGGTTGTTCAACGTCCTCCCAGCGACTATAAGAAATATTGCCGGAACAACCGTGGACATCTTCAAGAGAAAACTGGACTGTTTCCTAAGAGAAGTCCCGGATCAGCCGGGCTGTGGTGGGTATGTGGCTCTGCGGGCCGCTCCAAGCAACAGCCTGGTGGATCAAACTCTCACAAGTCGAGCCTGGCCTCGGGCCGGGCTTGGGGAGTAGAAGAACTCCCAGAACCCCATCAACCAGGTATCAACCAACCAGGCTGGTTGGTGATGACGGGCTGGTTGGTGATGACGGGCTGGTTGGTGATGACGGGCTGGTTGGTGATACGGCTGGTGGTGATGACGGGCTGGTTGGTGATGACGGCTGGTTGGTGATGACGGCTGGTTGGTGAGGACGGGCTGGTTGGTGATGAAGGGCTGGTTGGTGAGGACGGGATGGTTGGTGAGGACGGGATGGTTGGTGAGGACGGTCTGGTTGGTGTGGACGGATGGTTGGTGATGACGGGCTGGTTGGTGATGACGGGCTGGTTGGTGATGACGGGATGGTTGGTGATGACGGGCTGGTTGGTGATGACGGGCTGGTTGGTGAGGACGGGCTGGTTGGTGAGGACGGGATGGTTGGTGATGACGGGCTGGTTGATGATGACGGGCTGGTTGGTGATGACGGGCTGGTTGGTGAGGACGGGCTGGTTGGTGAGGACGGGCTGGTTGGTGAGGACGGGATGGTTGGTGAGGACGGGATGGTTGGTGAGGACGGGCTGGTTGGTGAGGACGGGATGGTTGGTGATGACGGGCTGGTTGGTGAGGACGGGCTGGTTGGTGAGGACGGGCTGGTTGGTGAGGACGGCTGGTTGGTGAGGACGGGATGGTTGGTGAGGACGGGATGGTTGGTGATGACGGGCTGTTGGTGATGACGGGCTGGTTGGTGATGACGGGCTGGTTGGTGAGGACGGGCTGGTTGGTGAGGACGGGCTGGTTGGTGATGACGGGCTGGTTGGTGAGGACGGGATGGTTGGTGAGGACGGGCTGGTTGGTGATGACGGGCTGGTGGTGATGACGGGATGGTTGGTGATGACGGGCTGGTGATGATGACGGGCTGGTTGATGAGGACGGGCTGGTGGTGATGAGGGGCTGGTTGGTGATGACGGGATGGTTGGTGATGACGGGCTGGTTGATGATGACGGGCTGGTTGGTGAGGACGGGATGGTTGGTGATGACGGGCTGGTTGGTGAGGACGGGCTGGTTGGTGAGGACGGGCTGGTTGGTGAGGACGGGCTGGTTGGTGAGGACGGGCTGGTTGGTGATGACGGGCTGGTTGGTGAGGACGGGCTGGTTGGTGAGGACGGGCTGGTTGATGAGGATGCGAAGCTTCATCAATAACGGTCAAATGTTCAGCCGCCAAACCCCGCATTTATGAATCAAATAACCCGCCCTCCACTCAAGTCCATTCCATCCAGCGGTCAACCCCACAGACGCATTCATAAATTTGAACATTCTGTTCATTCAAAACAGTAATTTTCTCAAATATTAATTGATATATAATAAATTAACTTATTGTTCATATATATATATAGGCATAGGTTAGATTTGGTGTTTAGGTTGTGTTGGCGATTATTTGTATTTGTAGTACGTGGGTGAAGCATTTACAGCGTTGTGGTTCGAACAAAGTTCGTCAGTGAAGCACTTATTCTGGAAATGTTCGAACGTCATCAGTTGTGAGTCGTGTGTAAACCGTTTTTCATTCATAAAAAGTGGGTTTGACGGGTGCATGGAATCACTTTTGGGTCTTTGTTTGGAGGACGGGCTGGAATGAAAAACAGTTTGCGGAACAGTGCTTCGCTGGTGACCTCTGTTGCAAGCGCAACTTTGCAACGTCTTCACCCACCTACTTCCAATACTAACAACTGACAATAGAACGTAAACATGTAACCTAAGCCAGATATGCAGTATGTGTAAGAAAATGATAATAGTATTTATTTGCGAAAATTCCTATTTTGAATGAACAGCTTGTTCAAATTGCCTTGTGTCTTTGGGCAGCCCATCTTCGAAACAAAGACTCAAAGTCCATTCTATGCACCCGCCAAACCCCCTGTTTATGAATGAAAAACGGTTTACACACGAGTCACAGCTGATGACGTCCGAACACTTCTGGAACAAGTACTTTGCTCACGTCCTCTGTTCGAACCACAATTCTATAAATGCTTCACCCACGTACAACAAATAGAAATAAATACCAAGAGAACCTAAACACCTAACTTATCCTACACCAAACAATTCATACAATCTTTATGTAAAAGTATATTAATTTATATATGAGAACAAAACCAATTTTTAATACACAGTATGTTAAAATTTATGAATTGTCTGGTGGGGACGGCCGCTGCTTTAAACAGCCTAGTGTGAGAACGGGTTGACTTCTCCACGTACAACAAACACCTAACCTAACCTTTGTCTATATATGCACAATATGCTAATATAATATAATATTAATTTATATTTGAGAAAATTCCCATTTTGAATGAACATGTATAAAATTTTTGAATGCGTCTGTGGGGTCGACCGCTGGATGTAATGGACTTGAGTCGTGGACGGGTTGCCCTCCAGCGGTAGACTCCAAAGACGCATTCATAAATTTTAACATTCAATTCATCCAAAATAGGATTTTTTTCAAATTTTAATAAATATGGTTATATATTACCATATTGTACACATATACTTATATAGACATAGGTTAGGTTAGGTGTTTCAGTTCTGTTGCCGATTATTTGTATTTGTAGTACGTGGGTGAAGCATTTATAGCATTGTGGTTCGAACAAAAGTGGTCAGCGAAGCACGTGTTCGAGAAATGTTCGAACGCTTGGAGTCGATTCCTGAACTGTTCAGCCCAACCCATCCTCGACTCAAGTCCATTACATTCAGCGGTCAACCCCACAGACGCATTCATAAATTTTAACATGCTGTTCATTCAAAACGGGAATTTTCTCAAGTATAAATTAATATTATAATATATTAGCATATTGTGTATAAATAGACATAGGTTAGGTTAGGTTAGGTGTTTAGGTTTTGCTGGCGATTATTTGTATTTGTAGTACGTGGGTGAAGCATTTACAGCGTTGTGGTTCGAACAAAATTCGTCAGTGAAGCACTTGTTCCGGATATGTTCGAACGTCAGCAGTTGTGACTCGTGTGTAAACCGTTTTTCATTCATAAACAGGGGGTTTGGCGGGTGCATGGAATCACTTTTGGATCTTTGTTTGGAGGACGGGCTGGTTCAGCCATAGAGGAAAACAGCCCGTCCTCCAAACAAAGATCGAAAAGTGATTCCATGCACCCGCCAAACCCCCTGTTTATGAATGAAAAGCGGTTTACACACGAGTCACAACTGCTGACGTTCGAACATATCCGGAACAAGTGCTTCACTGACGAATTTTGTTCGAACCTCAACGCTGTAAATGCTTCACCCACGTACTATAAATACAAATAATCGCCAACAGAACCTAAACACCTAACCTAACCTAACCTATGCCTATTTATACACAATATGCTAATATATTATAATATTAATTTATACTTGAGAAAATTCCCGTTTTGAATGAACAGTATGTTAAAATTTATGAATGCGTCTGTGGGGTTGACCGCTGAATGTAATGGACTTGAGTCGAGGATGGGTTGAGGAAAAGGTTCACAAACCATAAGAGTAGGAACACGCTGACCAAGGTTAAGTCACGGACTATGGTAAGGGGAGATTACAAACACACTAAGAATGGAGATGTTTGGCGATGTGCGATTAAAAAATATTTAAAGGTTTACACAACTTTCGTTCTTGACACCGTATATAAATTCAGTTTCTGAGCCAACTTATCTCTGGTATCGGAAAAATCTGGGCTGCGGTGACTTATAATGGGGTAGAGGTTTCTTCGCACGATTTTGGTCACGGTATTTTCCAAACAAAATATCATTATGGGATAATAATTATTATCGTATCGTTAGTGGCAGATAACTAAGCTGTAGCGATCAGGCCTTATAGTCAGACATGCTTCGTTACCTGCACGTTAACTTGTAATGTCTGGAAAGCACATACGCCATCTTATCTAAAGAAATAAATTATATATATATATATATATATCTATATATATATATATATATATATATATATATATATATATATATATATATATATATATATATAATATATATATATATATATGTCGTACCTAGTAGCCAGAACGTCGTACTCGGCCTACTATGCAAGACCCGATTGGCCTAATAGGCCAAGTTTCCCTGAATTTATATATTTTTAAAAAAATTTTCTTATGAAATGAAAAATCTGTTCATTTCATTATGTATAAGTTAATTTTTTTAAATTTGAGTTAATACTAACGTAGATATATGACCGAACCTAACCAACCCTAACCTAACCTAACCTAACCTAACACAACCTAACCTAACCTAACACAACTAAGTCAATAAATTATGTTCCTAATATAATATAATAATAATAATTCCAATGAACTAATTGGAAACAATTTATTGAAAATAAAGAAAATTAC
>WNGS01001819.1:36388-71971 GCA_020271785.1 Procambarus virginalis
GGGCAGCGCCACTCATCCTGTGAGTGGACACACCGCCATAGTGACAGTATTGGGCAGCGCCACTCATCCTGTGAGTGGACACACCGCCATAGTGACAGTATTGGGCAGCGCCACTCATCCTGTGAGTGGACCCACTCATAGTGACAGTATTGGGCAGCGCCACTCATTCTGTGTGAGTGGACACACCGCCATAGTGACAGTATTGGGGGCAGCGCCACTCATCCTGTGAGTGGACACACCGCCATAGTGACAGTATTGGGCAGCGCCACTCATCCTGTGAGTGGACACACCGCCATAGTGACAGTATTGGGCAGCGCCACTCATCCTGTGAGTGGACACACCGCCATAGTGACAGTATTGGGCAGCGCCACTCATCCTGTGAGTGGACACACCGCCATAGTGACAGTATTGGGCAGCGTCACTCATCCTGTGAGTGGACACACCGCCATAGTGACAGTATTGGCAGCGCCACTCATCCTGTGAGTGGACACACCGCCATAGTGACAGTATTGGGCAGCGCCACTCATCCTGTGAGTGGACACACCGCCATAGTGACAGTATTGGGCAGCGCCACTCATCCTGTGAGTGGACACACCGCCATAGTGACAGTATTGGGCAGCGTCACTCATCCTGTGAGTGGACACACCGCCATAGTGACAGTATTGGGCAGCGCCACTCATCCTGTGAGTGGACACACCGCCATAGTGACAGTATTGGGCAGCGCCACTCATCCTGTGAGTGGACACACCGCCATAGTGACGTATTGGGCAGCGCCACTCATCCTGTGAGTGGACACACCGCCATAGTGACAGTATTGGCAGCGTCACTCATCCTGTGAGTGGACACACCGCCATAGTGACAGTATTGGGCAGCGCCACTCATCCTGTGAGTGGACACACCGCCATAGTGACAGTATTGGGCAGCGCCACTCATCCTGTGAGTGGACACACCGCCATAGTGACAGTATTGGGCAGCGCCACTCATCCTGTGAGTGGACACACCGCCATAGTGACAGTATTGCAGCGCCACTCATCCTGTGAGTGAACACACCGCCATAGTGACAGTATTGGGCAGCGTCACTCATCCTGTGAGTGGACACACCGCCATAGTGACAGTATTGGCAGCGCCACTCATCCTGTGAGTGGACAACACCGCCATAGTGACAGTATTGGGCAGCCACTCATCCTGTGAGTGGACACACCGCCATAGTGACAGTATTGGGCAGCGCCACTCATCCTGTGAGTGGAACACACCGCCATAGTGACAGTATTGGCAGCGCCACTCATCCTGTGAGTGAACACACCGCCATAGTGACAGTATTGGGCAGCGCCACTCATCCTGTGAGTGGACACACCGCCATAGTGACAGTATTGGGCAGCCCACTCATCTGTGAGTGGACACACCGCCATAGTGACAGTATTGGGCAGCGCCACTCATCCTGTGAGTGGACACACCGCCATAGTGACAGTATTGGGCAGCACCACTCATCCTGTGAGTGGACACACCGCCATAGTGACAGTATTGGCAGCGCCACTCATCTGTGAGTGGACACACCGCCATAGTGACAGTATTGGGCAGCGCCACTCATCCTGTGAGTGGACACACCGCCATAGTGACAGTATTGGGCAGCGCCACTCATCCTGTGAGTGGACACACCGCCATAGCAGCATGTACAACACTCCCCAATAGGAAGAAAACCCGCTGGTTGTTCATCCTGTCACTTGTACCCAGACACAGCTGGGACTTGCTTCTGCCTCAAATGACAGCTTATCAAACAAACATGTTACTTTGTTAACTCTTAAAATTACGATATCTTGCGGGTGCAAAATGTGGGAATCATGTAACAACAGTGTCTATATTTGACAAACAGTACCTCCTAACTCAAACAATTGGGATTGATTATTCTACACTTATTGCTAATGTGTCTTAGATATCTTGAGGTTATCTTGAGACGATTTCGGGGCTTTAGTGTCTCCGCGGCCCGGTCCTCGACCAGGCCCCACCCCAGGAAGCAGCCCGTGACAGCTGGCTAACACCCAGGTACCTATTTTCTGCTAGGTAACAGGGGCATAGGGTGAAAAGAAACAATGCCCATTGTTTCTCGCCGGCGCCTGGGATCGAACCAGGACAACAGGATCATAAGTCCAGCGTGCTGTCCGCTCGGCCGACCGCTCCCCAAGTTGAGATGTTGACATTGTCTCAGGTAGGGTCAGGAAGGTGTGCGTCACTCTCACCACGATGCTGCGCTGCTCTCCGGGCTCACCATAGCCCGTGCTACTTGGAACTTTCTGTTCCTGGAAGCGAATCTTCAACAACATGCGCTGCTCAGCTCTTGTTTCCATCACGAATCTCCATGGATATTTATCACCCAAGAATGACATAGTGAGGGCTGTGAGGGGAGGTGAATGACAGAGTGAGGGCTGTGAGGGAGGTGAATGACATAGTGAGGGCTGTGAGGGGAGGTGGATGATATAGTGAGGGGTGTGAGGGAGGTGAATGACATAGTGAGGGCTGTGAGTGGAGGTGAATGACAGAGTGAGGGCTGTGAGTGGAGGTGAATGACATAGTGAGGGGTGTGAGTGGAGGTGAATGACATAGTGAGGGCTGTGAGTGGAGGTGAATGACAGAGTGAGGGCTGTGAGTGGAGGTGAATGACATAGTGAGGGCTGTGAGTGGAGGTGAATGACAGAGTGAGGGCTGTGAGTGGAGGTGAATGACATAGTGAGGGGTGTGAGTGGAGGTGAATGACAGAGTGAGGGCTGTGAGTGGAGGTGAATGACAGAGTGAGGGCTGTGAGTGGAGGTGAATGACAGAGTGAGGGCTGTGAGTGGAGGTGAATGACAGAGTGAGGGCTGTGACGGAGGTGAATGACAGAGTGAGGGCTGTGAGTGGAGGTGAATGACAGAGTGAGGGCTGTGAGTGGAGGTGAATGACAGAGTGAGGGCTGTGAGTGGAGGTGAATGACAGAGTGAGGGCTGTGAGTGGAGGTGAATGACAGAGTGAGGGCTGTGAGTGGAGGTGAATGACAGAGTGAGGGGTGTGAGGGAGGTGAATGACATAGTGAGGGCTGTGAGGGAGGTGAATGACATAGTGAGGGCTGTGAGGGAGGTGAATGACATAGTGAGGGCTGTGAGGGAGGTGAATGACAGAGTGAGGGGTGTGAGGGGAGATGAATGACAGAGTGAGGGGTGTGAGGGGAGGTGAATGACAGAGTGAGGGGTGTGAGTGGAGGTGAATGACAGAGTGAGGGCTGTGAGGGAGGTGAATGACAGAGTGAGGGCTGTGAGTGGAGGTGAATGACAGAGTGAGGGGTGTGAGTGGAGGTGAATGACAGAGTGAGGGCTGTGAGGGAGGTGAATGACAGAGTGAGGGCTGTGAGTGGAGGTGAATGACAGAGTGAGGGGTGTGAGTGGAGGTGAATGACAGAGTGAGGGCTGTGAGTGGAGGTGAATGACAGAGTGAGGGGTGTGAGTGGAGGTGAATGACAGAGTGAGGGGTGTGAGTGGAGGTGAATGACAGAGTGAGGGCTGTGAGTGGAGGTGAATGACAGAGGGGTGTGAGTGGAGGTGAATGACAGAGTGAGGGCTGTGAGGGAGGTGAATGACATAGTGAGGGGTGTGAGGGGAGGTGAATGACAGAGTGAGGGCTGTGAGGGAGGTGAATGACATAGTGAGGGGTGTGAGGGGAGGTGAATGACAGAGTGAGGGGTGTGAGGGAGGTGAATGACAGAGTGAGGGGTGTGAGGAGGAGGTGAATGACAGAGTGAGGGCTGTGAGGGAGGTGAATGACAGAGTGAGGGGTGTGAGGGGAGGTGAATGACAGAGTGAGGGCTGTGAGGGGGAGGAAGATAACTACTCATGAATCAAGCAAAGCAAGCAGCACAGAGGACAATCAATACAAAATGCGCTGATATATCACACTACAAAACTTGCTTGGCTTCTGATAAACATTTCCTGGCCAGCAGCTCACTAACTCAATATAGACGGTGGCAGCTTAGTCGTGGCCACACGGCCATCAACGTGTCTCCAGGCTCGTACCTATATGGTATACGGAGACAAACACCTAGAGTGATCATAATGAAGTAACTACGGCTGATATCTCGTATCCCAGGCTGGCATGGGCTCACGCCTCAGGCTGGCATAGACTCACGCCCCAGGCTGGCATGGGCTCACGCCTCAGGCTGGCATAGACTCACGCCTCAGGGTGCCATGGGCTCACGCCTCAGGGTGGCATGGGCTCACGCCTCAGGCTGGCATGGGCTCACGCCTCAGGCTGGCATAGACTCGCCTCAGGGTGGCATGGGCTCACGCCTCAGGGTGGCATGGGCTCACGCCTCAGACTGGCATAGACTCACGCCTCAGGGTGGCATGGGCTCACGCCTCAGGCTGGCATAGACTAACGCCTCAGGGTGGCATGGGCTCACGCCTCAGACTGGCATAGACTCACGCCTCAGGGTGGCATGGGCTCACGCCTCAGGCTGGCATAGACTCACGCCTCAGGGTGGCATAGACTCACGCCTCAGGGTGGCATAGACTCACGACTCAGGGTGGCATGGGCTCACGCCTCAGGGTGGCATAGACTCACGCCTCAGGGTGGCATGGGCTCACGCCTCGTGGCATAGACTCACGCCTCAGGGTGGCATGGGCTCACGCCTCAGGGTGGCATGGGCTCACGCCTCAGGCTGGCATGGGCTCACGCCTCAGGGTGGCATGGGCTCACGCCTCAGGGTGGCATGGGCTCACGCCTCAGGGTGGCATAGACTCACGCCTCAGGGTGGCATGGGCTCACGCCTCAGGGTGGCATGGGCTCACGCCTCGTGGCATAGACTCACGCCTCAGGGTGGCATGGGCTCACGCCTCAGGGTGGCATAGACTCACGCCTCAGGGTGGCATGGGCTCACGCCTCAGGGTGGCATGGGCTCACGCCTCGTGGCATAGACTCACGCCTCAGGGTGGCATGGGCTCACGCCTCAGGGTGGCATAGACTCACGCCTCAGGGTGGCATGGGCTCACGCCTCAGGGTGGCATAGACTCACGCCTCAGGGTGGCATAGACTCACGCCTCAGGGTGGCATGGGCTCACGCCTCGGGGTGGCATAGACTCACGCCTCAGGGTGGCATAGACTCACGCCTCAGGGTGGCATGGGCTCACGCCTCGTGGCATAGACTCACGCCTCGTGGCATACACTCACGCCTCGTGGCATACACTCACGCCTCAGGGTGGCATAGACTCACGCCTCGTGGCATAGACTCACGCCTCATGGAATAGACTCACGCCTCAGGATGGCATAGACTCACGCCTCGTGGCATACACTCACGACTCAGGGTGGCATAGACTCACGCGTCGTGGCATAGACTCACGCGTCGTGGCATAGACTCACGCCTCGTGGCATAGACTCACGCCTCAGGGTGGCATAGACTCACGCCTCGTGGCATAGACTCACGCGTCGTGGCATAGACTCACGCTTCGTGGCATACACTCACGCCTCGTGGCATAGACTCACGCCTCGTGGCATAGAGTCAAGCCTCGTGGCATAGAGTCACTCATCGTGGCATAGACTCACGCCTCGTGGCATAGACTCACGCCTCGTGGCATAGACTCACGCCTCGTGGCATAGCCTCACGCCTCAGGGTGGCACAGCCTCACGCCTCAGGGTGGCATGGGCTCACGCCTCGTGGCATAGACTCACGCCTCAGGGTGGCATGGTCTCACGCCTCAGGGTGGCATAGACTCACGCCTCAGGGTGGCATAGACTCACACCTCAGGGTGGCATGGGCTCACGCCTCGTGGCATAGACTCACGCCTCGTGGCATACACTCACGCCTCGTGGCATAGACTCACGCGTCGTGGCATAGACTCACGCCTCGTGGCATAGACTCACGCGTCGTGGCATAGACTCACGCCTCGTGGCATACGCTCACGCCTCGTGGCATAGACTCACGCCTCGTGGCATAGAGTCAAGCCTCGTGGCATAGAGTCACTCATCGTGGCTTAGACTCACGCCTCGTGGCATAGACTCACGCCTCGTTGCATAGACTCACGCCTCGTGGCATAGACTCACGCCTCAGGGTGGCATAGACTCATGCCTCGTGGCATTGACTCACGCCTCGTGGCATAGACTCACGTCTCGTGGCATAGACTCACGCCTCGTGGCATTGACTCACGCCAAGTGGCATAGACTCACGTCTCGTGGCATTGACTCATGCCTCGTGGCATAGACTCACGCCTCGTGGCATAGACTCACGCCTAGTGGCATAGACTCACACATCGTGGCATAGACTCACGCCTCGTGGTATAGACTCACGCCTCGTGGCATAGACTCATGCCTCGTGGCATAGACTCGCGTCTCGTGGCATAGACTCACGCCTCAGGGCGGCATAGATGGATTCACGTTTCAAGGTGGAATAAATTCACGGCCCTGGATAACATGGATTCTCAGAGTATGGCCCAATTAGATTCAAGGACGATTGTGGTGGCTATGATTCAGTCAACGGTCTTCAGACCAAGTCCATTCCATCCAGCGGTCGACCCCAAAGACGCATTCATTAATTTTAACATTCTGTTCATTCAAAACAGAACTTTTCTCTAATTTAAATTAATGTTAATATATATTTGCATATTGTGTATATTTACGCACTAATTAAGCTAGGTGTTTATGTTCTGTTGACGATTATTTGCATTTGTTTACATAGGTGAATTATTTACACAACCCATCCTCGACTCAAGTCCATTACATTCAGCGGTCAACCCCACAGACGCATTCATAAATTTTAACATACTGTTCATTAAAACGGGAATTTTCTCAAGTATAAATTAATATTATAATATATTAGCATATTGTGTATAAATAGGCATAGGTTAGGTTAGGTTAGGTTTTAGGTTCTGTTGGCGATTATTTGTATTTATAGTACGTAGGTGAAGCATTTACAGCGTTGAGGTTCGAACAAAATTCGTCAGTGAAGCACTTGTTACGAAATTTCGGACGTCATCAGTTATGAGTCGTGTGTAANCCCAGGCCAGGCAGGACGAGTGTGGTACACTACACCCAGGCCAGGCAGGACGAGTGTGGTACACTACACCCCAGGCCAGGCAGGACGAGTGTGGTACAATACACCCCAGCCCAGGCAGGACGAGTGTGGTACACTACAACCCAGCCAGGCAGGACGAGTGTGGTACACTACACCCAGGCCAGGCAGGACGAGTGTGGTACACTACACCCCAGGCCAGGCAGGACGAGTGTGGTACAATACACCCAGGCCAGGCAGGACGAGTGTGGTACAATACACCCAGGCCAGGCAGGACGAGTGTGGTACACTACACCCAGGCCAGGCTGGATGAGTGTGGTACAATACACCCCAGGCCAGGCAGGATGAGTGTGGTACACTACACCCAGGCCAGGCAGGACGAGTGTGGTACAATACACCCAGGCCAGGCAGGACGAGTGTGGTACATACACACCCAGGCCAGGCAGGACGAGTGTGGTACAATACCCAGGCCAGGCAGGACGAGTGTGGTACAATACACCCAGGCCAGGCTGGACGAGTGTGGTACAATACACCAGGCCAGGCAGGACGAGTGTGGTACACTACACCCAGGCCAGGCAGGACGAGTGTGGTACAATACACCCAGGCCAGGCAGGACGAGTGTGGTACACTACACCCAGGCCAGGCAGGACGAGTGTGGTACACTACACCCAGGCCAGGCAGGACGAGTGTGGTACATACACCCCAGGCCAGGCAGGCGAGTGTGGTACACTACACCCAGGCCAGGCAGGACGAGTGTGGTACACTACCCCAGGCCAGGCAGGACGAGTGTGGTACACTACACCCAGGCCAGGCAGGACGAGTGTGGTACACTACACCCATGCCATTCAGGACGAGTTTGGTACAATACACCCCAGGCCAAGAAGGACGAGTGTGGTACAATACACCCAGACCAGGAAGGACGAGTGTGTGGTACAATACACCCAGGCCAGGCAGGACGAGTTTGGTACAATACACCCAGGCCAAGAAGGACGAGTGTGGTACAATACACCCAGACCAGGCAGGACGAGTGTGGTACAATACACCCAGGCCAGGTAGGACGAGTGTGGTACAATACACCCCAGGCCAGGCAGAACGAGTGTGGTACAATACACCCAGGCCAGGCAGGACGAGTGTGGTACAATACACCCAGGCCAGGCAGGACGAGTGTGGTACAATACACCCAGGCCAGGCAGGACGAGTGTGGTACACTACACCCAGGCCAGGCAGGACGAGTGTGGTACAATACACCCAGCCAGCCAGGCAGGCGAGTGTGGTACAATACACCCAGGCCAGGCAGGACGAGTGTGGTACAATACACCCAGGCCAGGCTGGACGAGTGTGTGTTCGGGCCGTTCGCTGGCACTCCGTTCCTCGCGTTGTTCCTCAGCGTTCCAGAAGCATCACCCATCCATAGGCGTCATGAATATCCTCGTCATCTCCGTGCTCATTCCCTGAGTGAAGTTCCTGGGCGTTGGCTCGTCCAGTCGTCACTGCACACGTCGTCCCCTCAAGCACTCCTTTACCAAGACCACACTCACCAATCACAACAGCTTTGAATGCTTTGGAGTTCCACTGACGGCGAGTCACTCACTCCTCCAGCCGTCGTAACTCTCTAGACTTCTCCAAGACTAATCAACTCACGGTCCACGGTACCTTTACATTGGTGGATTAGGCTTCCTCGCACTTCCCTGAAGTACTGCAGTCCTTGTTTGTCCCTATATACTCGTCAGGCTGTATGTATCCACTTAAGGAGGCTCCTAGATCTCGGAACTCGAGAGCTCAATCGGCCCACGTCTGCTCTCAATGGAGCGCCAAGTATCTCTGAGCGCCTGGCGCTCTGCAGGTGGCAGGCCAGGTCTCTCGGTGACGCCACAGACCCAGGGGCGGGCTCTGATTGGTCAATGAAGTCATGTGACCTCAGTCAGCCAATCACCGACCGGCAGGCGTCGTACATAAAATGGTGGATTTGCAGGCCTGAGGGCGTCATTTTGTTGTACCCAAGGCGCAACTTTTCCACTTCCCTGCAAATTTACAAATGCAAATTTCTCCCCAAATAAACAACCATTCTGGAAGCCTCATACCTCAAAAGATTCTCTGCACATCAGAGAACCTGCAGGTAAGCTGATATGACTCTTGCAGCTGCCATATGGGAGAAACTAGAGGGGACACCGTCTCATACCCACCCCCATTAACATAGGAGTCATATCGGTTAGTATATGCGGGAGAGGGCATCCGCTACCACATTCTCCCTTCCTTTGATGTGCCGGATTTCCAACCAGTACTCTTGTAATGGTAGGGCCCATCTTGTCAGCCTTTGATTCAAGTTCTTCATCCTGTGCACGAACGTCAAGCGGTTATGATCGGTAAACACTCGCACCGGTCTAGTACCTCCACCCACATAAACGTCAAAGTGCTTCAGTGCCAGGATCAGAGCTAAGGCTTCCTTCTCCACTGTATTATAAGCCCTCTGGTACTTTTCGAATTTTTTCGAGTAGAATGCTACCGGACGGTGAACTCCGTCCTTCTCTTGAGCTAACATGGCTAAAATCCCTACATCGCTCGCGTCGACGTACACGATAAAGTCGGATTCGAAGTCAGGTGAAATTAGCACTGGTGCTTCGGTTAAAAACTTCTTTGTCTTCTCGAATGCTTTCTGACTGGCTTCCCCCCACTTCCATCCAACATTCTTAGACAGCAAGTCCGTCAGAGGGTGTGCCACTGTCGAGAAGTTCTTGCAAAATCCTCTATAATATCCAAAAAAACAAGATATCGTAACAACTCCTTCCTTGTCCTGGGAATCGGATATTCTTCGATGGCTATCACTTTGTGTTCCAATGGAGTCACTTCTCCTTGGCCAGGCAGGACGAGTGTGGTACAATACACCCCAGGCCAGGCAGGACGAGTGTAGTACAATACACCCCAGGCCAGGCAGGACGAGTGTGGTACAATACACCCCAGGCCAGGCAGGACGAGTGTGGTACAATACCCCAGGCCAGGAAGGACGAGTGTGGTACACTACACCCAGGCCAGGCAGGATGAGTGTGGTACACTACACCCAAGCCAGGCAGGACGAGTGTGGTACACTACACACCAGGCCAGGCAGGACGAGTGTGGTACATTACACCCAGGCCAGGCAGGACGAGTGTGGTACACTACACCCAGGCCAGGCAGGACGAGTGTGGTACACTACACCCAAGCCAGGCAGGACGAGTGTGGTACACTACACACCAGGACAGGCAGGACGAGTGTGGTACAATACACCCAGGCCAGGCAGGACGAGTGTGGTACACTACACCCCAGGCCAGGCAGGACGAGTGTGGTACAATACACCCCAGGCCAGGCAGGACGAGTGTGGTACACTACACCCAGGCCAGGCAGGACGAGTGTGGTACAATACACCCAGGCCAGGCAGGACGAGTGTGGTACACTACACCCAGGCCAGGCAGGACGAGTGTGGTACACTACACCCCAGGCCAGGCAGGACGAGTGTGGTACAATACACCCAGGCCAGGCAGGACGAGTGTGGTACACTACACCCAGGCCAGGCAGGACGAGTGTGGTACACTACACCCAGGCCAGGCAGGACGAGTGTGGTACAATACACCCAGGCCAGGCAGGACGAGTGTGGTACACTACACCCAGGCCAGGCAGGACGAGTGTGGTACATTACACCCAGGCCAGGCAGGACGAGTGTGGTACACTACACCCCAGGCCAGGCAGGAAGAGTGTGGTACACTACACCCCAGGCCAGGCAGGACGAGTGTGGTACACTACACCCCAGGCCAGGCAGGACGAGTGTGGTACACTACACCCCAGGCCAGGCAGGACGAGTGTGGTACAATACAACCAGGCCAGGCAGGACGAGTGTGGTACAATACACCCAGGCCAGGCAGGACGAGTGTGGTACACTACACCCAGGCCAGGCAGGACGAGTGTGGTACACTACACACAGGCCAGGCAGGACGAGTGTGGTACACTACACCCAGGCCAGGCAGGACGAGTGTGGTACACTACACCCAGGCCAGGCAGGACGAGTGTGGTACACTACACCCAGGCCAGGCAGGACGAGTGTGGTACACTACACCCAAGCCAGGCAGGACGAGTGTGGTACACTACACCCAGGCCAGGCAGGACGAGTGTGGTACACTACACCCAGGCCAGGCAGGACGAGTGTGGTACAATACACCCAGGCCAAGCAGGACGAGTGTGGTACAATACACCCCAGCCCAGGCAGGACGAGTGTGGTACACTAAACCCAGGCCAGGCAGGACGAGTGTGGTACACTACACCCAGGCCAGGCAGGACGAGTGTGGTACACTACACCCCAGGCCAGGCAGGACGAGTGTGGTACACTACACCCAGGCCAGGCAGGACGAGTGTGGTACAATACACCCAGGCCAGGCAGGACGAGTGTGGTACACTACACCCAGGCCAGGCAGGACGAGTGTGGTACAATACACCCCAGGCCAGGCAGGAAAAGTGTGGTACACTACACCCAGGCCAGGCAGGACGAGTGTGGTACAATACACCCCAGGCCAGGCAGGACGAGTGTGGTACACTACACCCCAGGCCAGGCAGGACGAGTGTGGTACAATACACCCAGGCCAGGCAGGACGAGTGTGGTACAATACACCCAGGCCAGGCTGGACGAGTGTGGTACAATACACCCAGGCCAGGCAGGACGAGTGTGGTACACTACACCCAGGCCAGGCAGGACGAGTGTGGTACAATACACCCAGGCCAGGCAGGGCGAGTGTGGTACACTACACCCAGGCCAGGCAGGACGAGTGTGGTACACTACACCCAGGCCAGGCAGGACGAGTGTGGTACAATACACCCCAGGCCAGGCAGGACGAGTGTGGTACACTACACCCAGGCCAGGCAGGACGAGTGTGGTACACTACACCCAGGCCAGGCAGGACGAGTGTGGTACACTACACCCAATCCAGGCAGGACGAGTGTGGTACACTACACCCATGCCATTCAGGACGAGTTTGGTACAATACACCCCAGGCCAAGAAGGACGAGTGTGGTACAATACACCCAGACCAGGAAGGACGAGTGTGTGGTACAATACACCCAGGCCAGGCAGGACGAGTTTGGTACAATACACCCCAGGCCAAGAAGGACGAGTGTGGTACAATACACCCAGACCAGGCAGGACGAGTGTGGTACAATACACCCAGGCCAGGTAGGACGAGTGTGGTACAATACACCCCAGGCCAGGCAGAACGAGTGTGGTACAATACACCCAGGCCAGGCAGGACGAGTGTGGTACAATACACCCCAGGCCAGGCAGGACGAGTGTGGTACAATACACCCAGGCCAGGCAGGACGAGTGTGGTACACTACACCCAGGCCAGGCAGGACGAGTGTGGTACAATACACCCCAGGCCAGGCAGGACGAGTGTGGTACAATACACCCAGGCCAGGCAGGACGAGTGTGGTACAATACACCCAGGCCAGGCTGGACGAGTGTGTGTTCGGGCCGTTCGCTTGGCACTCCGTTCCTCGCGTTGTTCCTCAGCGTTCCAGAAGCATCACCCATCCATAGGCGTCATGAAGATCCTCGTCATCTCCGTGCTCATTCCCTGAGTGAAGTTCCTGGGCGTTGGCTCGTCCAGTCGTCACTGCACACGTCGTCCCCTCAAGCACTCCTTTACCAAGACCACACTCACCAATCACAACAGCTTTGAATGCTTTGGAGTTCCACTGACGGCGAGTCACTCACTCCTCCAGCCGTCGTAACTCTCTAGACTTCTCCAAGACTAATCAACTCACGGTCCACGGTACCTTTACATTGGTGGATTAGGCTTCCTCGCACTTCCCTGAAGTACTGCAGTCCTTGTTTGTCCCTATATACTCGTCAGGCTGTATGTATCCACTTAAGGAGGCTCCTAGATCTCGGAACTCGAGAGCTCAATCGGCCCACGTCTGCTCTCAACGGAGCGCCAAGTATCTCTGAGCGCCTGGCGCTCTGCAGGTGGCAGGCCAGGTCTCTCGGTGACGCCACAGACCCAGGGGCGGGCTCTGATTGGTCAATGAAGTCATGTGACCTCAGTCAGCCAATCACCGACCGGCAGGCGTCGTACATAAAATGGTGGATTTGCAGGCCTGAGGGCGTCATTTTGTTGTACCCAAGGCGCAACTTTTCCACTTCCCTGCAAATTTACAAATGCAAATTTCTCCCCAAATAAACAACCATTCTGGAAGCCTCATACCTCAAAAGATTCTCTGCACCTCAGAGAACCTGCAGGTAAGCTGATATGACTCTTGCAGCTGCCATATGGGAGAAACTAGAGGGGACACCGTCTCATACCCACCCCCATTAACATAGGAGTCATATCGGTTAGTATATGCGGGAGAGGGCATCCGCTACCACATTCTCCCTTCCTTTGATGTGCCGGATTTCCAACCAGTACTCTTGTAATGGTAGGGCCCATCTTGTCAGCCTTTGATTCAAGTTCTTCATCCTGTGCACGAACGTCAAGCGGTTATGATCGGTAAACACTCGCACCGGTCTAGTACCTCCACCCACATAAACGTCAAAGTGCTTCAGTGCCAGGATCAGAGCTAAGGCTTCCTTCTCCACTGTATTATAAGCCCTCTGGTACTTTTCGAATTTTTTCGAGTAGAATGCTACCGGACGGTGAACTCCGTCCTTCTCTTGAGCTAACATGGCTAAAAACCCTACATCGCTCGCGTCGACGTACAGGATAAAGTCGGATTCGAAGTCAGGTGAAATTAGCACTGGTGCTTCGGTTAAAAACTTCTTTGTCTTCTCGAATGCTTTCTGACTGGCTTCCCCCCACTTCCATCCAACGTTCTTAGACAGCAAGTCCGTCAGAGGGTGTGCCACTGTCGAGAAGTTCTTGCAAAATCCTCTATAATATCCAAAAAAACAAGATATCGTAACAACTCCTTCCTTGTCCTGGGAATCGGATATTCTTCGATGGCTATCACTTTGTGTTCCAATGGAGTCACTTCTCCTTGGCCAGGCAGGACGAGTGTGGTACAATACACCCCAGGCCAGGCAGGACGAGTGTAGTACAATACACCCCAGGCCAGGCAGGACGAGTGTGGTACAATACACCCCAGGCCAGGCAGGACGAGTGTGGTACAATACACCCCAGGCCAGGAAGGACGAGTGTGGTACACTACACCCAGGCCAGGCAGGATGAGTGTGGTACACTACACCCAAGCCAGGCAGGACGAGTGTGGTACACTACACACCAGGCCAGGCAGGACGAGTGTGGTACATTACACCCAGGCCAGGCAGGACGAGTGTGGTACACTACACCCAGGCCAGGCAGGACGAGTGTGGTACACTACACCCCAGGCCAGGCAGGACGAGTGTGGTACACTACACCCAGGCCAGGCAGGACGAGTGTGGTACACTACACCCCAGGCCAGGCAGGACGAGTGTGGTACACTACACCCCAGGCCAGGCAGGACGAGTGTGGTACACTACACCCAGGCCAGGCAGGACGAGTGTGGTACACTACACCCCAGGCCAGGCAGGACGAGTGTGGTACACTACACCCCAGGCCAGGCAGGACGAGTGTGGTACATACACCCAGGCCAGGCAGGACGAGTGTGGTACACTACACCCAGGCCAGGCAGGACGAGTGTGGTACACTACACCCAGGCCAGGCAGGACGAGTGTGGTACACTACACCCAGGCCAGGCAGGACGAGTGTGGTACACTACACCCCAGGCCAGGCAGGACGAGTGTGGTACAATACACCCAGGCCAGGCAGGACGAGTGTGGTACACTACACCCAGGCCAGGCAGGACGAGTGTGGTACAATACACCCAGGCCAGGCAGGACGAGTGTGGTACACTACACCCAGGCCAGGCAGGACGAGTGTGGTACACTACACCCAGGCCAGGCAGGACGAGTGTGGTACACTACACCCAGGCCAGGCAGGACGAGTGTGGTACAATACACCCAGGCCAGGCAGGACGAGTGTGGTACACTACACCCAGGCCAGGCAGGACGAGTGTGGTACACTACACCCAGGCCAGGCAGGACGAGTGTGGTACACTACACCCCAGGCCAGGCAGGACGAGTGTGGTACACTACACCCAGGCCAGGCAGGACGAGTGTGGTACACTACACCCAGGCCAGGCAGGACGAGTGTGGTACACTACACCCAGGCCAGGCAGGACGAGTGTGGTACACTACACCCAGGCCAGGCAGGACGAGTGTGGTACACTACACCCAGGCCAGGCAGGACGAGTGTGGTACACTACACCCCAGGCCAGGCAGGACGAGTGTGGTACACTACACCCAGGCCAGGCAGGACGAGTGTGGTACACTACACCCAGGCCAGGCAGGACGAGTGTGGTACACTACACCCCAGGCCAGGCAGGACGAGTGTGGTACACTACACCCCAGGCCAGGCAGGACGAGTGTGGTACACTACACCCCAGGCCAGGCAGGACGAGTGTGGTACACTACACCCCAGGCCAGGCAGGACGAGTGTGGTACAATACACCCAGGCCAGGCAGGACGAGTGTGGTACACTACACCCAGGCCAGGCAGGACGAGTGTGGTACACTACACCCAGGCCAGGCAGGACGAGTGTGGTACAATACACCCCAGGCCAGGCAGGACGAGTGTGGTACACTACACCCCAGGCCAGGCAGGACGAGTGTGGTACAATACACCCAGGCCAGGCAGGACGAGTGTGGTACAATACACCCAGGCCAGGCAGGACGAGTGTGGTACAATACACCCAGGCCAGGCAGGACGAGTGTGGTACACTACACCCAGGCCAGGCAGGACGAGTGTGGTACAATACACCCAGGCCAGGCAGGACGAGTGTGGTACACTACACCCAGGCCAGGCAGGACGAGTGTGGTACACTACACCCAGGCCAGGCAGGACGAGTGTGGTACAATACACCCAGGCCAGGCAGGACGAGTGTGGTACACTACACCCAGGCCAGGCAGGACGAGTGTGGTACACTACACCCCAGGCCAGGCAGGACGAGTGTGGTACACTACACCCAAGCCAGGCAGGACGAGTGTGGTACACTACACCCAGGCCAGGCAGGACGAGTGTGGTACACTACACCCAGGCCAGGCAGGACGAGTGTGGTACAATACACCCATGCCATTCAGGACGAGTTTGGTACAATACACCCCAGGCCAAGAAGGACGAGTGTGGTACAATACACCCAGACCAGGCAGGACGAGTGTGTGGTACAATACACCCAGGCCAGGCAGGACGAGTTTGGTACAATACACCCCAGGCCAAGAAGGACGAGTGTGGTACAATACACCCAGACCAGGCAGGACGAGTGTGGTACAATACACCCAGGCCAGGCAGGACGAGTGTGGTACAATACACCCCAGGCCAGGCAGAACGAGTGTGGTACAATACACCCAGGCCAGGCAGGACGAGTGTGGTACAATACACCCCAGGCCAGGCAGGACGAGTGTGGTACAATACACCCAGGCCAGGCAGGACGAGTGTGGTACAATACACCCAGGCCAGGCAGGACGAGTGTGGTACAATACACCCCAGGCCAGGCAGGACGAGTGTGGTACAATACACCCAGGCCAGGCTGGACGAGTGTGTGTTCGGGCCGTTCGCTGGGCACTCCGTTCCTCGCGTTGTTCCTCAGCGTTCCAGAAGCATCACCCATCCATAGGCGTCATGAATATCCTCGTCATCTCCGTGCTCATTCCCTGAGTGAAGTTCCTGGGCGTTGGCTCGTCCAGTCGTCACTGCACACGTCGTCCCCTCAAGCACTCCTTTACCAAGACCACACTCACCAATCACAACAGCTTTGAATGCTTTGGAGTTCCACTGACGGCGAGTCACTCACTCCTCCAGCCGTCGTAACTCTCTAGACTTCTCCAAGACTAATCAACTCACGGTCCACGGTACCTTTACATTGGTGGATTAGGCTTCCTCGCACTTCCCTGAAGTACTGCAGTCCTTGTTTGTCCCTATATACTCGTCAGGCTGTATGTATCCACTTAAGGAGGCTCCTAGATCTCGGAACTCGAGAGCTCAATCGGCCCACGTCTGCTCTCAACGGAGCGCCAAGTATCTCTGAGCGCCTGGCGCTCTGCAGGTGGCAGGCCAGGTCTCTCGGTGACGCCACAGACCCAGGGGCAGGCTCTGATTGGTCAATGAAGTCATGTGACCTCAGTCAGCCAATCACCGACCGGCAGGCGTCGTACATAAAATGGTGGATTTGCAGGCCTGAGGGCGTCATTTTGTTGTACCCAAGGCGCAACTTTTCCACTTCCCTGCAAATTTACAAATGCAAATTTCTCCCCAAATAAACAACCATTCTGGAAGCCTCATACCTCAAAAGATTCTCTGCACATCAGAGAACCTGCAGGTAAGCTGATATGACTCTTGCAGCTGCCATATGGGAGAAACTAGAGGGGACACCGTCTCATACCCACCCCCATTAACATAGGAGTCATATCGGTTAGTATATGCGGGAGAGGGCATCCGCTACCACATTCTCCCTTCCTTTGATGTGCCGGATTTCCAACCAGTACTCTTGTAATGGTAGGGCCCATCTTGTCAGCCTTTGATTCAAGTTCTTCATCCTGTGCACGAACGTCAAGCGGTTATGATCGGTAAACACTCGCACCGGTCTAGTACCTCCACCCACATAAACGTCAAAGTGCTTCAGTGCCAGGATCAGAGCTAAGGCTTCCTTCTCCACTGTATTATAAGCCCTCTGGTACTTTTCGAATTTTTTCGAGTAGAATGCTACCGGACGGTGAACTCCGTCCTTCTCTTGAGCTAACATGGCTAAAATCCCTACATCGCTCGCGTCGACGTACACGATAAAGTCGGATTCGAAGTCAGGTGAAATTAGCACTGGTGCTTCGGTTAAAAACTTCTTTGTCTTCTCGAATGCTTTCTGACTGGCTTCCCCCCACTTCCATCCAACGTTCTTAGACAGCAAGTCCGTCAGAGGGTGTGCCACTGTCGAGAAGTTCTTGCAAAATCCTCTATAATATCCAAAAAAACAAGATATCGTAACAACTCCTTCCTTGTCCTGGGAATCGGATATTCTTCGATGGCTATCACTTTGTGTTCCAATGGAGTCACTTCTCCTTGGCCAGGCAGGACGAGTGTGGTACAATACACCCCAGGCCAGGCAGGACGAGTGTGGTACAATACACCCTAGGCCAGGCAGGACGAGTGTGGTACAATACACCCAGGCCAGGCAGGACGAGTGTGGTACAATACACCCCAGGCCAGGAAGGACGAGTGTGGTACACTACACCCAGGCCAGGCAGGACGAGTGTGGTACAATACACCCAGGCCAGGCAGGACGAGTGTGGTACAATACACCCAGGCCAGGCACGACGAGTGTGGTATAATACACCCAGGCCAGGCAGGACGAGTGTGGTACAATACACCCCAGGCCAGGCAGGACGAGTGTGGTACACTACACCCAGGCCAGGCAGGACGAGTGTGGTACACTACACCCAGGCCAGGCAGGACGAGTGTGGTACACTACACCCCAGGCCAGGCAGGACGAGTGTGGTACATTACACCCAGGCCAGGCAGGACGAGTGTGGTACACTACACCCAGGCCAGGCAGGACGAGTGTGGTACACTACACCCAGGCCAGGCATGACGAGTGTGGTACACTACACCCAGGCCAGGCAGGACGAGTGTGGTACACTACACCCAGGCCAGGCAGGACGAGTGTGGTACACTACACCCAGGCCAGGCAGGACGAGTGTGGTACACTACACCCAGGCCAGGCAGGACGAGTGTGGTACACTACACCCAGGCCAGGCAGGACGAGTGTGGTACACTACACCCCAGGCCAGGCAGGACGAGTGTGGTACACTACACCCCAGGCCAGGCAGGACGAGTGTGGTACACTACACCCAGGCCAGGCAGGACGAGTGTGGTACAATACACCCCATGCCATTCAGGACGAGTTTGGTACAATACACCCCAGGCCAGGCAGGACGAGTGTGGTACATACACCCAGGCCAGGCAGGACGAGTGTGGTACAATACACCCAGGCCAGGCAGGACGAGTGTGGTACAATACACCCAGGCCAGGCAGGACGAGTGTGGTACAATACACCCAGGCCAGGCAGGACGAGTGTGGTACAATACACCCCAGGCCAGGCAGGACGAGGGGACACATTACACATGCAGCTAATACATACATCAATATTTAATTAAATATCTATAAATTGTTCATAAGGAGGGTGGAGGGGGGGGGTCGTTGACAGCCCGGGACGGTTATAAGTTGTTGTGGATCAAACTGAGAGGGGGGCGGGTTGTGAGTGGTTGTGGTTAACAGCGAGGGCTGGGTTGTTAGTGATGGTGTTTACAGGAATGGCCGTGTTGTGAGGGGTTGTGTGTAACAAGGATGGGTACGTGTGAGGGGGGGGGGGTTATAGGACGGAGAGGGTTGTGAAGAGTAGTGATTATCAAGGTGAGTGTTGTGAGGAGAGGTCATTGATAGGGAAGGAGTGTTGTGATAGATTTTGTTTGACAGGTGCTGGACCCAGATTATATGACAAAGAAGGTGCATGATATATGGAGGGTTGTGAGGGCAGGTGGATGATATATGGAGGGGTTTTGAGAGCAGGTGCATGATATATGGAGGGGTTTTGAGGGCAGGTGGATGATATATGGAGGGGTTGAGNTCAGCCAATCACCGACCGGCAGGCGTCGTACATAAATGGTGGATTTGCAGGCCTGAGGGCGTCATTTTGTTGTACCCAAGGCGCAACTTTTCCACTTCCCTGCAAATTACAAATGCAAATTTCTCCCCAAATAAACAACCATTCTGGAAGCCTCATACCTCCAAAAATTCTCTGCCATCAGAACCCTGCAGGTAAGCTGATATGACTCTTGCAGCTGCCATATGGGAGAAACTAGAGGGGACACCGTCTCATACCACCCCCCATTAACATAGGAGTCATATCGGTTAGTATATGCGGGAGAGGCATCCGCTACCACATTCTCCCTTCCTTTGATGTGCCGGATTTCCAACCAGTACTCTTGTAATGGTAGGGCCCATCTTGTCAGCCTTTGATTCAAGTTCTTCATCCTGTGCACGAACGTCAAGCGGTTATGATCGGTAAACACTCGCACCGGTCTAGTACCTCCACCCACATAAACGTCAAAGTGCTTCAGTGCCAGGATCAGAGCTAAGGCTTCCTTCTCCACTGTATTATAAGCCCTCTGTACTTTTCGAATTTTTTCGAGTAGAATGCTACCGGACGGTGAACTCCGTTCCTTCCTTGAGCTAACATGGCTAAAATCCCTACATCGCTCGCGTCGACGTACACGATAAAGTCGGATTCGAAGTCAGGTGAAATTAGCACTGGTGCTTCGGTTAAAACTTCTTTGTCTTCTCGAATGCTTTCTGACTGGCTTCCCCCCACTTCCATCCAACATTCTTAGACAGCAAGTCCGTCAGAGGGTGTGCCACTGTCGAGAAGTTCTTGCAAAATCCTCTATAATATCCAAAAAAACAAGATATCGTAACAACTCCTTCCTTGTCCTGGGAATCGGATATTCTTCGATGGCTATCACTTTGTGTTCCAATGGAGTCACTTCTCCTTGCCAGGCAGGACGAGTGTGGTACAATACACCCCAGGCCAGGCAGGACGAGTGTAGTACAATACACCCCAGCCAGGCAGGACGAGTGTGGTACAATACACCCCAGGCCAGGCAGGACGAGTGTGGTACAATACACCCCAGGCCAGGAAGGACGAGTGTGGTACACTACACTACCAGGCCAGGCAGATGAGTGTGGTTACACTACACCCAAGCCAGGCAGGACGAGTGTGGTACACTACACACCAGGCCAGGCAGGACGAGTGTGGTACATTACACCCAGGCCAGGCAGGACGAGTGTGGTACACTACACCCAGGCCAGGCAGGACGAGTGTGGTACACTACACCCAAGCCAGGCAGGACGAGTGTGGTACACTACACACCAGGACACAGGACGAGTGTGGTACAATACACCCAGGCCAGGCAGGACGAGTGTGGTACACTACACCCCAGGCCAGGCAGGACGAGTGTGGTACATACACCCCAGGCCAGGCAGGACGAGTGTGGTACACTACACACCCAGGCCAGGCAGGACGTTGTGGTACAATACACCCAGGCCAGGCAGGACGAGTGTGGTACACTACACCCCAGGCCAGGCAGGACGAGTGTGGTACACTACACCCCAGGCCAGGCAGGACGAGTGTGGTACAATACACCCAGGCCAGGCAGGACGAGTGTGGTACACTACACCCAGGCCAGGCAGGACGAGTGTGGTACACTACACCCAGGCCAGGCAGGACGAGTGTGGCACAATACAACCCAGGCCAGGCAGGACGAGTGTGGTACACTACACCAGGCCAGGCAGGACGAGTGTGGTACATTACACCCAGCCAGGCAGGACGAGTGTGGTACACTACACCCCAGGCCAGGCAGGAAGAGTGTGGTACACTACACCCCAGGCCAGGCAGGACGAGTGTGGTACACTACACCCCAGGCCAGGCAGGACGAGTGTGGTACACTACACCCCAGGCCAGGCAGGACGAGTGTGGTACAATACAACCAGGCCAGGCAGGACGAGTGTGGTACAATACACCCAGGCCAGGCTGACGAGTGTGGTACACTACACCCAGGCCAGGCAGGACGAGTGTGGTACACTACACACAGGCCAGGCAGGACGAGTGTGGTACACTACACCCAGGCCAGGCAGGACGAGTGTGGTACACTACACCCAGGCCAGGCAGGACGAGTGTGGTACACTACACCCAGGCCAGGCAGGACGAGTGTGGTACACTACACCCAAGCCAGGCAGGACGAGTGTGGTACACTACACACCAGGACAGGCAGGACGAGTGTGGTACATTACACCCATGCCAGGCAGGACGAGTGTGGTACAATACACCCAGGCCAAGCAGGACGAGTGTGGTACAATACACCCCAGCCCAGGCAGGACGAGTGTGGTACACTAACCCAGGCCAGCAGGACGAGTGTGGTACACTACACCCAGGCCAGGCAGGACGAGTGTGGTACACTACACCCCAGGCCAGGCAGGACGAGTGTGGTACACTACACCCCAGGCCAGGCAGGACGAGTGTGGTGTACACCCCAGGCCAGGCAGGACGAGTGTGGTACACTACACCCAGGCCAGCTGGATGAGTGTGGTACAATACACCCCAGGCCAGGCAGGAAAAGTGTGGTACACTACACCCAGGCCAGACAGGACGAGTGTGGTACAATACACCCCAGGCCAGGCAGGACGAGTGTGGTACACTACACCCCAGGCCAGGCAGGACGAGTGTGGTACAATACACCCAGGCCAGGCAGGACGAGTGTGGTACAATACACCCAGGCCAGGCTGGACGAGTGTGGTACAATACACCCAGGCCAGGCAGGACGAGTGTGGTACACTACACCCAGGCCAGGCAGGACGAGTGTGGTACAATACACCCAGGCCAGGCAGGGCGAGTGTGGTACACTACACCCAGGCCAGGCAGGACGAGTGTGGTACACTACACCCAGGCCAGGCAGGACGAGTGTGGTACAATACACCCCAGGCCAGGCAGGACGAGTGTGGTACACTACACCCAGGCCAGGCAGGACGAGTGTGGTACACTACACCCCAGGCCAGGCAGGACGAGTGTGGGTACACTACACCCAATCCAGGCAGGACGAGTGTGGTACACTACACCCATGCCATTCAGGACGAGTTTGGTACAATACACCCCAGGCCAAGAAGGACGAGTGTGGTACAATACACCCAGACCAGGAAGGACGAGTGTGTGTACAATACACCCAGGCCAGGCAGGACGAGTTTGGTACAATACACCCAGGCCAAGAAGGACGAGTGTGGTACAATACACCCAGACCAGGCAGGACGAGTGTGGTACAATACACCCAGGCCAGGTAGGACGAGTGTGTACAATACACCCCAGGCCAGGCAGAACGAGTGTGGTACAATACACCCAGGCCAGGCAGGACGAGTGTGGTACAATACACCCCAGGCCAGGCAGGACGAGTGTGGTACAATACACCCAGGCCAGGCAGGACGAGTGTGGTACACTACACCCAGCCAGGCAGGACGAGTGTGGTACAATACACCCCAGGCCAGGCAGGACGAGTGTGGTACAATACACCCAGGCCAGGCAGGACGAGTGTGGTACAATACACCCAGGCAGGCTGGACGAGTGTGTGTTCGGGCCGTTCGCTTGGCACTCCGTTCCTCGCGTTGTTCCTCAGCGTTCCAGAAGCATCACCCATCCATAGGCGTCATGAAGATCCTCGTCATCTCCGTGCTCATTCCCTGAGTGAAGTTCCTGGGCGTTGGCTCGTCCAGTCGTCACTGCACACGTCGTCCCCTCAAGCACTCCTTTACCAAGACCACACTCACCAATCACAACAGCTTTGAATGCTTTGGAGTTCCACTGACGGCGAGTCACTCACTCCTCCAGCCGTCGTAACTCTCTAGACTTCTCCAAGACTAATCAACTCACGGTCCACGGTACCTTTACATTGGTGGATTAGGCTTCCTCGCACTTCCCTGAAGTACTGCAGTCCTTGTTTGTCCCTATATACTCGTCAGGCTGTATGTATCCACTTAAGGAGGCTCCTAGATCTCGGAACTCGAGAGCTCAATCGGCCCACGTCTGCTCTCAACGGAGCGCCAAATCTCTGAGCGCCTGGCGCTCTGCAGGTGGCAGGCCAGGTCTCTCGGTGACGCCACAGACCCAGGGCGGGCTCTGATTGGTCAATGAAGTCATGTGACCTCAGTCAGCCAATCACCGACCGGTAGCGTCGTACATAAAATGGTGGATTTGCAGGCCTGAGGGCGTCATTTTGTTGTACCCAAGGCGCAACTTTTCCACTTCCCTGCAAATTTACAAATGCAAATTTCTCCCCAAATAAACACCATTCTGGAAGCCTCATACCTCAAAAGATTCTCTGCACCTCAGAGAACCTGCAGGTAAGCTGATATGACTCTTGCAGCTGCCATATGGGAGAAACTAGAGGGGACACCGTCTCATACCCACCCCCATTAACATAGGAGTCATATCGGTTAGTATATGCGGGAGAGGGCATCCGCTACCACATTCTCCCTTCCTTTGATGTGCCGGATTTCCAACCAGTACTCTTGTAATGGTAGGGCCCATCTTGTCAGCCTTTGATTCAAGTTCTTCATCCTGTGCACGAACGTCAAGCGGTTATGATCGGTAAACACTCGCACCGGTCTAGTACCTCCACCCACATAAACGTCAAAGTGCTTCAGTGCCAGGATCAGAGCTAAGGCTTCCTTCTCCACTGTATTATAAGCCCTCTGGTACTTTTCGAATTTTTTCGAGTAGAATGCTACCGACGGTGAACTCCGTCCTTCTCTTGAGCTAACATGGCTAAAAACCCTACATCGCTCGCGTCGACGTACAGGATAAAGTCGGATTCGAAGTCAGGTGAAATTAGCACTGGTGCTTCGGTTAAAAACTTCTTTGTCTTCTCGAATGCTTTCTGACTGGCTTCCCCCCACTTCCATCCAACGTTCTTAGACAGCAAGTCCGTCAGAGGGTGTGCCACTGTCGAGAAGTTCTTGCAAAATCCTCTATAATATCCAAAAAAACAAGATATCGTAACAACTCCTTCCTTGTCCTGGGAATCGGATATTCTTCGATGGCTATCACTTTGTGTTCCAATGGAGTCACTTCTCCTTGGCCAGGCAGGACGAGTGTGGTACAATACACCCCAGGCCAGGCAGGACGAGTGTAGTACAATACACCCCAGGCCAGGCAGGACGAGTGTGGTACAATACACCCAGGCCAGGCAGGACGAGTGTGGTACAATACACCCCAGGCCAGGAAGGACGAGTGTGGTACACTACACCCAGGCCAGGCAGGATGAGTGTGGTACACTACACCCAAGCCAGGCAGGACGAGTGTGGTACACTACACACCAGGCCAGGCAGGACGAGTGTGGTACATTACACCCAGGCCAGGCAGGACGAGTGTGGTACACTACACCCAGGCCAGGCAGGACGAGTGTGGTACACTACACCCCAGGCCAGGCAGGACGAGTGTGGTACACTACACCCCAGGCCAGGCAGGACGAGTGTGGTACACTACACCCCAGGCCAGGCAGGACGAGTGTGGTACACTACACCCAGGCCAGGCAGGACGAGTGTGGTACACTACACCCCAGGCAGGCAGGACGAGTGTGGTACACTACACCCCAGGCCAGGCAGGACGAGTGTGGTACGCTACACCCCAGGCCAGGCAGGACGAGTGTGGTACAATACACCCAGGCCAAGCAGGACGAGTGTGGTACACTACACCCAGCCAGGCAGGACGAGTGTGGTACACTACACCCAGGCCAGGCAGGACGAGTGTGGTACAATACACCCCAGGCCAGGCACGACGAGTGTGGTACACTACACCCCAGGCCAGGCAGGACGAGTGTGGTACATACACCCAGGCCAGGCAGGACGAGTGTGGTACAATACACCCAGGCCAGGCTGGACGAGTGTGGTACAATACACCCAGGCCAGGCAGGACGAGTGTGGTACACTACACCCAGGCCAGGCAGGACGAGTGTGGTACAATACACCCAGGCCAGGCAGGACGAGTGTGGTACACTACACCCAGGCCAGGCAGGACGAGTGTGGTACAATACACCTTCAGTGCCAGGATCAGAGCTAAGGCTTCCTTCTCCACTGTATTATAAGCCTCGGTACTTTTCGAATTTTTTCGAGTAGAATGCTACGGACGGTGAACTCCGTCCTTCTCTTGAGCTAACATGGCTAAAATCCCTACATCGCTCGCGTCGACGTACACGATAAAGTCGGATTCGAAGTCAGGTGAAATTAGCACTGGTGCTTCGGTTAAAAACTTCTTTGTCTTCTCGAATGCTTTCTGACTGGCTTCCCCCCACTTCCATCCAACGTTCTTAGACAGCAAGTCCGTCAGAGGGTGTGCCACTGTCGAGAAGTTCTTGCAAAATCCTCTATAATATCCAAAAAAACAAGATATCGTAACAACTCCTTCCTTGTCCTGGGAATCGGATATTCTTCGATGGCTATCACTTTGTGTTCCAATGGAGTCACTTCTCCTTGGCCAGGCAGGACGAGTGTGGTACAATACACCCCAGGCCAGGCAGGACGAGTGTGGTACAATACACCCTAGGCCAGGCAGGACGAGTGTGGTACAATACACCCCAGGCCAGGCAGGACGAGTGTGGTACAATACACCCCAGGCCAGGAAGGACGAGTGTGGTACACTACACCCAGGCCAGGCAGGACGAGTGTGGTACAATACACCCAGGCCAGGCAGGACGAGTGTGGTACAATACACCCAGGCCAGGCACGACGAGTGTGGTATAATACACCCCAGGCCAGGCAGGACGAGTGTGGTACAATACACCCCAGGCCAGGCAGGACGAGTGTGGTACACTACACCCAGGCCAGGCAGGACGAGTGTGGTACACTACACCCAGGCCAGGCAGGACGAGTGTGGTACACTACACCCCAGGCCAGGCAGGACGAGTGTGGTACATTACACCCAGGCCAGGCAGGACGAGTGTGGTACACTACACCCAGGCCAGGCAGGACGAGTGTGGTACACTACACCCAGGCCAGGCATGACGAGTGTGGTACACTACACCCAGGCCAGGCAGGACGAGTGTGGTACACTACACCCCAGGCCAGGCAGGACGAGTGTGGTACACTACACCCAGGCCAGGCAGGACGAGTGTGGTACACTACACCCAGGCCAGGCAGGACGAGTGTGGTACACTACACCCAGGCCAGGCAGGACGAGTGTGGTACACTACACCCCAGGCCAGGCAGGACGAGTGTGGTACACTACACCCCAGGCCAGGCAGGACGAGTGTGGTACACGACACCCAGGCCAGGCAGGACGAGTGTGGTACAATACACCCCATGCCATTCAGGACGAGTTTGGTACAATACACCCCAGGCCAAGAAGGACGAGTGTGGTACAATACACCCAGACCAGGCAGGACGAGTGTGTGGTACAATACACCCAGGCCAGGCAGGACGAGTTTGGTACAATACACCCCAGGCCAAGAAGGACGAGTGTGGTACAATACACCCAGACCAGGCAGGACGAGTGTGGTACAATACACCCAGGCCAGGCAGGATGAGTGTGGTACAATACACCCCAGGCCAGGCAGAACGAGTGTGGTACAATACACCCAGGCCAGGCAGGACGAGTGTGGTACAATACACCCCAGGCCAGGCAGGACGAGTGTGGTACAATACACCCAGGCCAGGCAGGACGAGTGTGGTACAATACACCCAGGCCAGGCAGGACGAGTGTGGTACAATACACCCAGGCCAGGCAGGACGAGTGTGGTACAATACACCCAGGCCAGGCTGGACGAGTGTGTGTTCGGGCCGTTCGCTGGGCACTCCGTTCCTCGCGTTGTTCCTCAGCGTTCCAGAAGCATCACCCATCCATAGGCGTCATGAATATCCTCGTCATCTCCGTGCTCATTCCCTGAGTGAAGTTCCTGGGCGTTGGCTCGTCCAGTCGTCACTGCACACGTCGTCCCCTCAAGCACTCCTTTACCAAGACCACACTCACCAATCACAACAGCTTTGAATGCTTTGGAGTTCCACTGACGGCGAGTCACTCACTCCTCCAGCCGTCGTAACTCTCTAGACTTCTCCAAGACTAATCAACTCACGGTCCACGGTACCTTTACATTGGTGGATTAGGCTTCCTCGCACTTCCCTGAAGTACTGCAGTCCTTGTTTGTCCCTATATACTCGTCAGGCTGTATGTATCCACTTAAGGAGGCTCCTAGATCTCGGAACTCGAGAGGTCAATCGGCCCACGTCTGCTCTCAACGGAGCGCCAAGTATCTCTGAGCGCCTGGCGCTCTGCAGGTGGCAGGCCAGGTCTCTCGGTGACGCCACAGACCCAGGGGCAGGCTCTGATTGGTCAATGAAGTCATGTGACCTCAGTCAGCCAATCACCGACCGGCAGGCGTCGTACATAAAATGGTGGATTTGCAGGCCTGAGGGCGTCATTTTGTTGTACCCAAGGCGCAACTTTTCCACTTCCCTGCAAATTTACAAATGCAAATTTCTCCCCAAATAAACAACCATTCTGGAAGCCTCATACCTCAAAAGATTCTCTGCACATCAGAGAACCTGCAGGTAAGCTGATATGACTCTTGCAGCTGCCATATGGGAGAAACTAGAGGGGACACCGTCTCATACCCACCCCCATTAACATAGGAGTCATATCGGTTAGTATATGCGGGAGAGGGCATCCGCTACCACATTCTCCCTTCCTTTGATGTGCCGGATTTCCAACCAGTACTCTTGTAATGGTAGGGCCCATCTTGTCAGCCTTTGATTCAAGTTCTTCATCCTGTGCACGAACGTCAAGCGGTTATGATCGGTAAACACTCGCACCGGTCTAGTACCTCCACCCACATAAACGTCAAAGTGCTTCAGTGCCAGGATCAGAGCTAAGGCTTCCTTCTCCACTGTATTATAAGCCCTCTGGTACTTTTCGAATTTTTTCGAGTAGAATGCTACCGGACGGTGAACTCCGTCCTTCTCTTGAGCTAACATGGCTAAAATCCCTACATCGCTCGCGTCGACGTACACGATAAAGTCGGATTCGAAGTCAGGTGAAATTAGCACTGGTGCTTCGGTTAAAAACTTCTTTGTCTTCTCGAATGCTTTCTGACTGGCTTCCCCCCACTTCCATCCAACGTTCTTAGACAGCAAGTCCGTCAGAGGGTGTGCCACTGTCGAGAAGTTCTTGCAAAATCCTCTATAATATCCAAAAAACAAGATATCGTAACAACTCCTTCCTTGTCCTGGGAATCGGATATTCTTCGATGGCTATCACTTTGTGTTCCAATGGAGTCACTTCTCCTTGGCCAGGCAGGACGAGTGTGGTACAATACACCCCAGGCCAGGCAGGACGAGTGTGGTACAATACACCCTAGGCCAGGCAGGACGAGTGTGGTACAATACACCCCAGGCCAGGCAGGACGAGTGTGGTACAATACACCCCAGGCCAGGAAGGACGAGTGTGGTACACTACACCCAGGCCAGGCAGGACGAGTGTGGTACAATACACCCAGGCCAGGCAGGACGAGTGTGGTACAATACACCCAGGCCAGGCACGACGAGTGTGGTATAATACACCCCAGGCCAGGCAGGACGAGTGTGGTACAATACACCCCAGGCCAGGCAGGACGAGTGTGGTACACTACACCCAGGCCAGGCAGGACGAGTGTGGTACACTACACCCAGGCCAGGCAGGACGAGTGTGGTACACTACACCCCAGGCCAGGCAGGACGAGTGTGGTACATTACACCCAGGCCAGGCAGGACGAGTGTGGTACACTACACCCAGGCCAGGCAGGACGAGTGTGGTACACTACACCCAGGCCAGGCATGACGAGTGTGGTACACTACACCCAGGCCAGGCAGGACGAGTGTGGTACACTACACCCCAGGCCAGGCAGGACGAGTGTGGTACACTACACCCAGGCCAGGCAGGACGAGTGTGGTACACTACACCCAGGCCAGGCAGGACGAGTGTGGTACACTACACCCAGGCCAGGCAGGACGAGTGTGGTACACTACACCCCAGGCCAGGCAGGACGAGTGTGGTACACTACACCCCAGGCCAGGCAGGACGAGTGTGGTACACTACACCCAGGCCAGGCAGGACGAGTGTGGTACACTACACCCCAGGCCAGGCAGGACGAGTGTGGTACACTACACCCAGGCCAGGCAGGACGAGTGTGGTACACTACACCCAGGCCAGGCAGGACGAGTGTGGTACACTACACCCCAGGCCAGGCAGGACGAGTGTGGTACACTACACCCAGGCCAGGCAGGACGAGTGTGGTACAATACACCCCAGGCCAGGCAGGACGAGTGTGGTACACTACACCCCAGGCCAGGCAGGACGAGGGGACACATTACACATGCAGCTAATACATACATCAATATTTAATTAAATATCTATAAATTGTTCATAAGGGAGGGTGGAGGGGGGGGGGTCGTTGACAGCCCGGGGACGGTTATAAGTTGTTGTGGATCAAACTGAGAGGGGGGCGGGGTTGTGAGTGGTTGTGGTTAACAGCGAGGGCTGGGTTGTTAGTGATGGTGTTTACAGGAATGGCCGTGTTGTGAGGGGTTGTGTGTAACAAGGATGGGTACGTTGTGAGGGGGGGGGGTTATAGGACGGAGAGGGTTGTGAAGAGTAGTGATTATCAAGGTGAGTGTTGTGAGGAGAGGTCATTGATAGGGAAGGAGTGTTGTGATAGATTTTGTTTGACAGGTGCTGGACCCAGATTATATGACAAAGAAAGGTGCATGATATATGGAGGGGTTGTGAGGGCAGGTGGATGATATATGGAGGGGTTTTGAGAGCAGGTGCATGATATATGGAGGGGTTTTGAGGGCAGGTGGATGATATATGGAGGGGTTGAGAGGGCAGGTGGATGATATATGGAGGGGTTGAGAGGGCAGGTGGATGATATATGGAGGGATTGTGAGGGCAGGTGGATGATATAGGGAGTGGTTGAGAGGGCAGGTGGATGATATATGGAGGGGTTGAGAGGGCAGGTGGATGATATATGGAGGGGTTGTGAGGGCAGGTGGATGATATAGGGAGTGGTTGAGAGGGCAGGTGGATGATATATGGAGGGGTTGAGAGGGCAGGTGGATGATATATGGAGGGTTGTGAGGGTAGGTGGATGATATAGGGAGTGGTTGAGAGGGCAGGTGGATGATATATGGAGGGGTTGTGAGGGCAGGTGAATGATATATGGAGGGGTTGTGAGGGCAGGTGGATGATATAGGGACGGGTTGTGAGGGCAGGTGGATGATATATGGAGGGGTTGTGAGGGCAGGTGGACGATATATGGAGGGGTTGTGAGGGCAGGTGGATGATATAGGGAGGGGTTGTGAGGGCAGGTGGACGATATATGGAGGGGTTGTGAGGGCAGGTGGATGATATAGGGAGAGGGTAGTGAGGGCAGGTGAATGATACAGGGAGGGGTTGAGAGGGGAAGTGGATGATATAGGAAGGGGTTGTGAGGGCAGGGGGATGATATAGGAAGTTTATTTTTTATTATTATTTTCTTTTACAGACGTGGCCACACATTTACAATGCTAACCAGCATATATACATTTTCTTCTGTTCTCCATGCACAGGGTTAGAGATGTGTTAAACATATAGGTCAAGGGTTTATTGAACAATCAACCACAGAAGGTGATTCAGTGCTATTAAAATGCTAAGCTAACCTACATACGTAAATACACAGATTTACGTATGCCCTACATAAAGTGTTCGATGTGGCTTTTATATAGTGCCATTAATGTGCATTTACAAAGGTGAAATGTAATTCTGATCAGCTTCCATGTATATTTTATACACATACATATACATACACACACACACATATACGTTTATATACATATATACACACACATGCATTCACATACATTTGTCTCTTTTACTCTGACAGTGTAAGATAGCTGATAGAGAAACTAGTGTGCAATTAAGCACTTAATCACTAAAGGTGATTAAGGTGCTTTTACAAGCTCAGGTTATATAGTTACATCACATACATACATTGTATAATTGATACATTACATGGTCAATCTTGGGTACAAGTCCAATATATCATCAAGTGTTCCAGTACTCATATAGTAATTACAGAGTTCAGCATACCTTAGCCCAGGAGGGCGAAAGTCAGTCAATATGGGACATTCTATAATATAATGTTCAAGAGAGTGCATGTTTTCCCTTTCACAAAGTTGATACATTGTGTACTCGACATTTGGATTTTGAGAAAGCTGCCAGATACGTTTATATCCCAGGCGTATTCTGGCCACTATAACATCACTTTGCCTGGTTCAATTAGTCCCATATGTGAATGTCTCTTCACGATTTCTATCATAATATTTAATGCTACAACTTTCTGGTCTTTGTTAATTTGTTAGGTCGGTGAGATCTTCATTAGATATTTGTTCAAGTATTCTCTTTGTCATTGCTGGAAATACCCATGTCAATTTCTACCACTGGTTTTCTACAGGCTGTCTTTGCAAGCATATCAACAGTGTCATGCCTTGAGATGCCAACATGTGATGGTATCCATAGGAATTTAATTTAAAATCTGTTTTCTTTAGCAGCTAAAACATTCATTCGAATATCACTGACTATTTTCTGGGTGCCACTACTATGTGCGTTCAATGCCAGGAGTGCACTCTGCGAGTCACAGTATATAAGTCCACTGCCTTTGTCTTTTAAAAATTCAGTGGCAAGGTCTATGCCTGCAAGTTCGGTTTGAGTTGTACTTGCCCAGTCATTGACGCGCCTCATTGCTGTATGTACGAGAGAAGATTGTTCAAATATATTACATGCACATCCGGTACATCGTCCACCTTCTTCTACAGAGCCGTCAGTATAGCACTGATACACATAGTTACCCATATCCTGAGTACTCTCAGTGATGCTTTTCAGTGTTAACTGTTTTAATAATGCAGAGTGCACACTATCTTTCTTGGGCGCATTTACAAAATCAACTGATATATCCCAGTTATCCCATGGAGTAATTGGTTGATTAAACATTAATTGAGTTGGGTACATTTTTAATATTATGATGGAGTTGGCTACCTTGTAGAACCAAAATACATAATCAGATTTCGTTCTTCTTCTATAGACCTCAGGTGAGTGCAGCATATTAGAAAGTTTAGCTTGAAACTTCATGTGTTGTCTAGATCTACTCAATGCCTTCACGCCGAAAACTGTGCTAATAGAGAAAATTCTCTCACTTATGGTAGGTAATTTTAACTCTGCTCTCATATTAACTATTCTCGTGGACTTTGGAGCCCCAAGGATGAGACGCATAGCTTCAATTTGCAAGGTTTCAACAAATTTCAGCTCTTTGTCTGTATACAGTGTGAGATGTAAGGCATTTAAGTCAATCACAGAGCGTATAAATGATACATAAAACATTCTAGCAAGTCTCACGTTAATTCCATGATTGACACCAACAAGGACCCGCAAGGGCTTTAATCTCTCCCAGAGTCTCCTCTTGAGAGAAGAAAGGTACCCAGGGTCGTTAATGGGGACACCAAGGTATCTGTAAGACTCGCAGTTCTCAAGTGCTCGCCCATCTATATGATAATTGGGTGGTGGAATACCACATTGAATGAGGGCACGAGTTTTCTGTACAGAGATAAGGAGGCCACATTCCTCAGCTCTAGTAGCAAAAGCATCGAGCAGAACTTGCATTCTAGGCTCAGAGGCAGCCTGTAAACATATATCATCAGCATAACAAATGACAGTGTCTTCATTATTAGTTGGAAGATCTTTAATCAGTTTATGCATCAGAACGTTGAACAACAGGGGGCTGAGGACCCCTCCTTGTGGAGTTCCCAGTTCAAAGTGTTTGCTCTCTGTGCTTTTAACACCATTAAACAAAACATATGCTGTCCGATTAGACAAATAGCCCTTTATCCATTTCAATAGTTTTCCTTGTATTCCCAGCTCGGCAAGCTGTTACAGTATGATTTCTCTGTTTGCTGTATCAAAAGCTGCTGCTAGGTCGATGAATACTGAGGGGAAGCTTAAATATGTGCGAAGTACTCAGCAAAACAGTGTTGTGTACTGAGCCCAGTCATAAATCCAATCAGTTGGGGTGACAGGTGCCCCTGTATACGATACATGAGTCGGTTAAGAACAATGCGTTCAAGCACTTTACAAACACACGATGCTTGAGGTATGAGTCTATAATTATCTGAGTGTGGTTTGGGGATGGGAACAATGACACTCTTTGTCCAAGCATCAGGTAATACTCCTTCACTTAAACTCATTCTGTACAACACTAAAAGTGGATTACCTGGTACTTGTGAGACTAATCTCAGTAGACTGTAAGTAATACCGTCCTCTCCAGGAGCATTTGATTTTCCCATCTTTAGTGCATGATTTAATTCCCATTTAGTTACATCATTAAGGTCCGACACGTCGATAGCTGTACAGGCAAGATTGATGGTTCGTTGTCTGTTGGGGCGTGTGTCATTAAGTTTGTGCTGTATGTTAATTGGGAGTGAGTCGTAGCTTGATGTTAGAGCCCATTGATCAAGGAGAATGTTTGCTTATTCCAGTGGGCTGTGGTGCAGTGGTTTGGTTGGGTTGCTTCTAGAGATTTTTCGTATCTTTTCCCAAACTTCAACAGGTGTTGTTTGTTCATTTATACTTTGCAGGAACTCTTCCCAGTGTTTATTACGTATAGCGTTGCTCATGTCTCTCATCTCTCTATTTGCAACTAGAAATGCATGCAAGTCACCTTGTGCTTTGGTTCGTTTGTATGTATGTCTAAGCTGCTTTACTCGTTCATGTTCTTTAACAAATACAGGGTCAAGGACCCACTTGGGGGGGTGGTAGGTGTTGTCCACTTCTGCTAGACTTACAGCCTGTTCCCCAACACACCCATGTGTCGTAGTAGATTGTCTGCTTGCTCGTTGCAGGGTGTGGTCACGGCGTTGGCGCTCTCTCAGTTGTTGGCGGACGTTTGGTGCGACCAGGTCGTTGTTGTTGGTGTGTGGTGTGCTGGCTAGCCTGTGGGGGCGGCTGGCGTTATGGCGTCGTCAGTGACGCGAATTCGGAGGGTGGATTCAGTGGGTTTGAAGTTCTCGCCAGCTGCTGATTGGACGTTGGTGGAGGTGGCGCTTTTAGATGTTTTACGGGTGGACTTGCATTTACGGGTGGATTTTGCTGGGCGTTCTTTCCATCTCCTGGGCTCTGCTGGTACTGTGGAGGTGTCGGACCGGTGTGTGGCGCCGACGTTTATCAGCATCCATAGAGTTTCCTTGGACTTTCCCGAGGAGGTCCTTCGCGCCTGCTTCTCGTGGTTCGGTACTGTGTTCACTCACCATATAACCTGTCTCTGCTCAGGCCGCCTGTCGGGCTTGAGGACCAATGTGCAGACCCTTGGCATGCGCTTGACACGTAATATTCCATCTTGGGTCTCGTTCCACGGCTTTAACTTGTGGGTATTCTATGAGGATCAACCGCGCACCTGTTTTAGGTGTGGCTTGCGAAGGCATCTTGTGGCCGGTTGCACTGCTTTGAGGGTGGGGAGGCCAGCTCTCTTTCAGGAGGGTGATTTTCCCCCATTGGGGTTTGGGGGGGCCAAGCCGAGTGTTGCGGAGGCTGTGAGTGTCCCCCGCGACCCATCCCCGTCGTTGGTGTCTTCTGATTTGAATGTTCCTACTCCGGCTGTTCCGCAGTTTGGCCCACCTGGCCCGTTAGTGTCTGATGCGGCAGCCTCGCTTCCTGTGCACGTCATCACTGCGGAGGTTAGTCGGGATTCAACTGTTGCTGACATGGGGTTGGGTATGCCTGTGGCAGCTGCTCAGTCGTGTGTAGGTTGGAGTGGCGATCCTGCGGGTCCTCTTTGTGGTGTTGCTCCCTTGTCTGGTGGCCGTGCATCCGACATGGTTGCTGCTGCTCCTGTGGGAAAATTCTGGCAGCTTAATATTTTTGAAATTCACT
>WNGS01001820.1:34388-45526 GCA_020271785.1 Procambarus virginalis
ACTCGCCATAGTGTATAACAAATCATTGGTATCAGGGGAATTGCCAAAAATTTGGAAGACGGCTAATGTAGTCCCGATATACAAGAAGGGGAATAGACAGGAGGGACTGAGCTACAGACCAGTGTCCCTAATTTGCATACCATGCAAGCTGATGGAGAATATTGTGCGAAAAAAGCTAGTGGAACATCTGGAGCTAAAGAACTTTGTGACACAACATCAACATAGGTTCAGGTATGGCAAGTCCTGCCTCACAGGATTAATTTAATTCTACGACCAGGCAACAAAAATTAGGCAAGAAAGAGAGGGGTGGGCAGACTGCATATTTTTGGATTGCCAGAAAGCCTTTGACACAGTACACACAAGAGGCTAGTGCAAAAACTGGAGATGCAGGCAGGATTGAAAGGGAAGGCACTCCATTGGATAAGGGAGTACCTAAGCAACAAAAGACAGCGAGTCACTGTGAGGGGTGATGCCTCAGATTGGCGAGACGTCACCAGTGGAGTCCTGCAGGGGTCAGTCCTTGGACCTATACTGTTTCTGATATATGTAAATGATCTCCCAGAGGGTATAGAATCGCCCCTCTCATTCTTTGCTGATGATGCAAAATTATGAGGAGGATTAAAACAGTGGATGATAGTAGGAGGCTACAAGATGATCTAGACAGACAATGAATGGTCCAACAAATGGCTACTAAAGTTCAACCCGAGTAAATGCAAGGTCATGAAACTAGGCGGTGGAAACAGGAGGCCAGATACAGGATACAGAATGGGAAATGAAGTACTTAATGAAACGGACAGAGAGGAAGATCTAGGAGTTGATATCACACCAACCTGTCTCCTGAAGCCCACATAAAAAGAATAACGTCTGCGGCATATGCGAGGCTGGCTAACATCAGAACAGCCTTCAGGAACCTGTGTAAGGAATCATTCAGAATCTTGTACACCACATATGTAAGACCAATCCTGGAGTATGCGGCCCCAGCATGGAGCCCGTACCTTGTCCAGCACACGACGAAGCTGGAAAAAGTACAGAGGTATGCCACTAGAGTAGTCCCAGAACTAAACAGGAGCACTACGATCCTTGCCAGTTGTCAGTCTTGGACCCAGGGTCTAACAGCTGCATCTCAAGGTTCGGCTGCTGCATTAACGTGCCTTTAATGAGGACGGGTTGATACATGATTCCACCCGTCCTCAGGCAAGGCTCGTTAGTGCGGCGTCCGTGCCCCAAGACACATTCATCAATTTTATCGTATTGTGTATATAAAACAGGGTTGTTCTCATAAACAATATTAGTGTATATTAAAGTTCTGTGTAGTAATAGGTTAGGTTAGGTTAGATGTTTGAGTTCTATTGGCAATTAATTTGTATTTGTAATACGTAGGCGAAGCAGTTACAGAGTTGCGATTCAAAAAGAGGTCTTCAGCGAAACTTAAACGTTACTTAAAGAATTCGAGAACTATTCGACCGTCATTAACTGAGTCGTGTGTATACCGTTTAACATTTATAAGCAAGTCTGGTTTGGTGGCAGGAAAAACATTTGGTGTTGGAGCCGGTCGGCCGAGCGGACAGCACGCTGGGCTTGTGATCCTGTGGTCCCGGGTTCGATCCCAGGAGCCGGCGAGAAACAATGGGCAGAGTTTCTTTCACCCTATGCCCCTGTTACCTAGCAGTAAAGTAGGTATCTGGGTGTTAGTCAGCTGTCACGGGCTGCTTCCTGGGGGTGGAGGCCTGGTCGAGGACCGGGCCGCTGGGTCACTAAAACCCCGAAATCATCTCTAGATAGATAACCTTGCTGAGGGCGGCTGCATGACTCAACTGATGACGTTCGAACATTTCTCGAACAATGCTTCGCCGACGACTTATGTTCGAATCCAACCCACCCTCCTGTTTATATAGTACTTTTTGTAACTATGTACATCATAGTATAAACAATGACGTACTAAGCAATTAGATAGTAGAACTTTGTACTATTCACTATATAGCCGAAAAAAATTAAGCTAAAAAACAAAGTTAAATATTCCTAGGCCTAGTATAGCACACATGTTCTATATTAGGCCTCATATATCGTGTATTAGGCCTAGGAAGGTTAGGTTGTTTATTTTGTCTTTCCAACGTAAGTAGAAAATCCTTTTCCGGGTTGTTCAGATTCAATAGTACCGATTTCTAGTTTCTAACTGCGTCGGTATATGTGCTCTGGTCCTCAGCCTTGTGAGTCACAACGCTGTAAATGCTTCACTCACCTACTACAAATACAAATTAATTGCCAATAGAATCAAAAGACTAAAGCTAATCTAAAACATTCCTAAATATGTTAATATATAATAGTAATTTGTATATAAATAAATCCGATTTGAATGAACAGCAACATTAAAATTGATGAATGCGTCTTTTTGGGGGGTCGGTCGCTGCATGGAATGAATATATCTGAGAACACTTAAAGAGTTTTTCCTTCATAAAGAGGGATCTGGTGGCTGGATTAAGGAGCAGGTCACTGAGGTTGACCTTCAATATGAACACAGGAAGAGAGTGCACCTCGGCCAAAGTGTGAACGTAAATAGTTGTGGACGAGCCCGTCCTCGTGCAGACGATGAGTCACAATAACGGGGCTGAACATAGGTTGACTAAACCACACGTCGGAAGATGGAGAAACGATGACGTTTCGGTCCGTCCCGGACCATTATTAAGGTGTATGTGGACTTGATAATGGTCCAAGACGGACCTAAACGTCGCTGTTTCTCCATCTTCTGATGTGTGGTTTGGTCATCAGCCCGTCCGCATAACTAATGGCCAATTGCACTACACCTTACACCTCATTCGTGTGTAGCGGCCAGAGTTAACTTCCTACAATAATCCCAGACGAGGTACACGGCTTCACCCGGGTCTCCCCCCCTCCCCCCCGTCTTGAACTACCACCTCCCCTTTCTCATGTCTCCTCCCTCCCTCTCTCCCTCTCAGAAATGTAATACTCTAACCCAAATGAATTCACGTTCATCATTTTGGAGTAAGCTATGAAAACGTGCGGCGTGTGAACGGTGAGAGTGAGCATCAACTCTACGGAGAACAAAACACGCCTTTACGAGTTTCCTCCGTGGTGTAGTGGTAAGACACTCGCCTGGCGTTCCGCGAGCGCTATGTCATGGTTCGTATCCTGGCCGGGGAGGATTTACTGGGCGCAATTCCTTAACTGTAGCCTCTGTTTAACGCAACAGTAAAATGTGTACTTGGATGAAAAAACGATTCTTCGCGGCGGGGATCGTATTCCAGGGACCTGCCCGAAACGCTACGCGTACTAGTGGCTGTACAAGAATGTAACAACTCTTGTATATATCTCAAGTTGTTTCAGAGCCTGATAATCGCGGGGGGGGGGGGGAGGGGGGAGGCAGAAGGCGCTATAGATGCCCATATTTAAGGCATCACAGTTGGGATGAATGGCCTATGGCACCACCTTACCTCATGTTCATGGGGTGAGGTTGGTCGAGGCTCACCCCAACTGTCTGGCCTCCTACCTTCCATTCATATATACATATATATATATATTGATATTAGGGGGGTACCACCTCTGGTGCAATATAGGGACCCACAGCCTCAAAGAAGGGAACACAGAGCATTCAGAGAAAAACTTGCCATTTAACTCTGAATATGTATGAGTATTGATATTATGTATTTATATCCTTGTTTTGCTTCACTGCCATTAAAATAACAACAGATTAATTTTGCCTCGCAGTTTTCGTATCAATTCTAAATAATGATATATAGCTATTAGTTATTCAGGAACACTGAAGAACTGAGAAGCAGAGAAAAATTCTCTGCTTTTTTTCTCTGCTTCTCTTCTCACCTTCTCAGAGAAGCTGAGAAGGTGAGAAGAGAAACAGAGAAAAATTATGAAAATGATTTAGCAAACAAAGCCAAGACCGAACCAAAGCTGCTCCATAGTCACATCAGGAGGAAAATAACAGTGAAAGAACAGGTAATGAAACTTAGAACAGGCGAGGACAGGTATACAGAGAATGACAAAGAGGTGTGTGAAGAACTCAACAAGAGCTTCCAGGAGGTCTTCACAATAGAACAAGGTGAGGTCACTGTGCTAGGAGAAGGGGAAGTAAACCAGGCGGCCTTGGAAGGGTTCGAAATTACGAATGAGGAGGTCAAGAGACACCTGCTGGATCTGGATGTTAGAAAGGCTGTTGGTCTAGACGGGATCTCGCCATGGGTACTGAAAGAGTGTGCAGAGGCACTTTGCTTGCCACTCTACATAGTGTATAGTAGGTCACTGGAAACGGGAGACTTACCAGAAATATGGAAGACGGCAAATGTGGTCCCAATATACAAAAAGGGTGACAGACAAGAGGCACTGAACTACAGACCAGTGTCCTTGACTTGTATACCATGCAAGGTGATGGAGAAGATCGCGAAAAAAACTAGTAACACATCTGGAGAGAAGAGACTTCGTGACAAATCGCCAACATGGATTCAGGGAGGGTAAATCTTGCCTGACTGGCTTAATAGACCAGGTGACAAAGATTAAGCAAGAAAGAGAAAGCTGGGCGAACTGGATTTTCTTGGACTGTCAGAAAGCCTTTGACACATTTCCGCATAAGAGGCTGGTACATAAGCTGGAGAGACAGGCAGGTGTAGCTGGTAAGGTGCTCCAGTGGATAAGGGAGTACCTAAACAATAGGAAGCAGAGAGTTACGGTGAGGGGTGAGACCTCCGATTGGCGTGAAGTCACCAGTGGAGTCCCACAGGGCTCTGTACTCGGTCCTATCTTGTGTCTGATACATGTAAATGATCTCCCGGAGGGTATCAATTCATTTCTCTCAATGTTTGCGGACGACGCCCAAATTATGAGAAGGATTAAGACAGAGGAGGACAGCTTGAGGCTTCAAGAAGACCTGGACAAGCTGAAGGAATGGTCGAACAAATGGCTGTTAGAGTTTAACCCAACCAAACCTTCTGGAGTGTTGTGTTAGCAACACTCCAGGTGTACCGGCAACACCAGAAGGTGTACAGGCAACACACCAGAAGGTGTACCGGCAACACCAGAAGGTGTACAGGCAACACACCAGAACAGAGTATACATATAGCACAACACACAGGTCATACATAGAGCACAACACACAGAGTATACATATAGCACAACACACAGAGTATACATATAGCACAACACACAGAGTATACATATAGCACAACACACAGAGTATACATATAGCACAACACACAGGTCATACAGAAAATACACAGTGTACCAGCTCATGATGCCGTGTGAGCAATGTGTCCAGGTTTAAGTTCTGGCAAAGTTTTCAAGGAGAATTATTTGGGTGTCAGTCCTTAACTGTGTGCCCCTGTTCACCCAGCAGTAATTGGCTGCCTGGTTGTTAATCAACTGGTGGGTTGTGTTCCAGGGAAACTTGTGGGTAAGGTTGCCCATGAGGTATGGGAAGGTAAGGTTAGTGGGGGAGGCTTACCTTGAGCCAAACTAGGAAAACAACTGAAGCCCACTATAGGAAAGAGGGAACGTTCTCAACCTGTAAACAGGAAACAGAAGTCTTCAATTCGTGTACTCACCTGTGGAAAAAAAGTAAATCTATAGCCTCACTAGGGCTATAGATTGCGTGATGTTAAAAATCCCCATCACACAGGATAGTTAGTCATGCAGGGCCATATGTTCAGTAGCCTGCACTGGCAAATTTTGGGTGCAATATGAGGATATCCTCAAGAAGACAAGAGTGAATAAAGTAATTGTAAAGCTCCAGGTACCTCATGCCGCTCTAGGTAGGAACTGGCGGCTCGCTGCTCCCCACGTGCAAAAGTCTTCCCTTCGTTTTTCATCTTTTGCTGCTACTCTGGTCCACACAAAGGCTGCAGATATCCTTTATTTGTGGCAACGGATCACTTGGGAAGATGGGAAGGTAACTGTGGGTCTAGCTGTGATCTAATCTACCTGACGGAGGGCCGCAGGCAACCAGGAGTGAACCTGGAGGCCGGGCACTCTCTGCATCAGTGAGTAGTCGCACACTGTGTAGCTCTTCTACTAAGTTACCACTTCACTGGTATCAATTGACTCTAAACTCAGACCGCCACCACGTAAATATCACTGCAAACTATGTCAGCTGCAATTGACTTGACTGTATCTGGGATATTGCACGGCTCAAACTTTCTATTACAAAAGTTACTAACAACTGCAGACTTTAAATTTTCCCGCTCAGTGTATGAGAACAGCACAGCTCGCTCATGTCGCGACTGCTTGCTAGTCACATGTGAACACGTGACAACACTGCGTACATAGCATGCCTTCACCTCACCTACCTATGAGGAAAGTGCAATGTCGTGTCCTCACACCGGGTTATAAACTCCACAAAAGCAGTGTTTGATTGATTACAGCCCGTCAGATTCAATGGGCTCACCGGGAAATGATTTACAGATTCAACAGGCTCACCGGGAAATGATTTACAGATTCAACGGGCTCACCATAGCCCGTGCTACTGGAACTTATTGTTCTGAGTAGCGAATCTTAAACAACAACAACAACAGTGTTTGATTGATTTACAGCCCATCCTCCAAACAAAGACCCAAAAGTGATTCCATCCACCCGCCAAACCCCTGTTTATGAATGAAAAACGGTTTACACACGACTCACAACTGATTTCGTTCGAACACTTCCGACACAAGTGCTTCACTGACGAGTTTCGTTCGAACCACATCGCTATAAACAGCCCGTCCTCCAAACAAAGATCCAAAAGTGATTCCATGCACCCGCCAAACCCCCTGTTTATGAATGAAAAGCGGTTTACACACGACTCACAACTGCTGACGTTCGAACATATCCGGAACAAGTGCTTCACTGACGAATTTTGTTCGAACCACAACGCTGTAAATGCTTCATCCACGTACTACAAATACAAATAATCGCCAACAGAACCTAAACACCTGACCTAACCTAACCTATGCCTATATATACACAATATGCCAATATATTATAATATTAATTTATACTTAAGAAAATTCCCGTTTTGAATGAACAGCATGTAAAAATTTATGAATGCGTCTGTGGGGTTGACCGCTGAATGTAATGGACTTGAGTCGAGGACGGGTTGCTATAAATGCTTCACCCACGGATTACAAATGCAAATAATCGCCAACCGAACCTAAACACCTAACCTATGCCTATATATGCACAATATGCTAATATATTATAATATTAATTTATATTGGAGAAAATTCTTGTTTTGAATGAACAGCATGTTAAAATTTATGAATGCGTCTGTGGGGTCGACGGCTGGATGTAATGGACTTGAGTCGAGGCCGGGTTGCATAATCCACTTGGTCAGTAAATTAAAGTCCTGCAGATTCAGACGACCTCAATGGAGAAACAGAAGCAGTCATTACGAAACAATAATTTTTTGTTAGTTCACTTCTCCATTAGTATTAACCATTTATCCCTTCACATCTTTTATAACAAAATTTTCAAATTAGTTTACGTTTTGCCTGAAACGCTTTGCGTGGTAATGCTTCATTAGTTGTGTAATTCCTGTCCCCACAAGTGTACATTACTTTATGTTCTTTGTACACATTCTGTTGAATAAATATTTAATATAATATAATAATTAAGGTGCCCGACACGTGTGGGGTGCAGCAGCAAGGAGACAGGACTCAGGACACACCCTATACACTGTCATTCACCAGTCAAGTAACCCATGAAATTAAGCACATCCCCACTCGCCGGTGTTGCCACACTTCTCTCAACACCATTATCACATCCCCACTCCCCGGTGTTGCCACACTTCTCTCAACACCATTATCACATCGCCACTCGCCGGTGTTGCCACACTTCTCTCAACACCATTATCACATCGCCACTCGCCGGTGTTGCCACACTTCTCTCAACACCATTATCACATCCCCACTCCCCGGTGTTGCCACACTTCTCTCAACACCATTATCACATCCCCGCTCGCCGGTGTTGCCACACTTCTCTCAACACCATTATCACATCCCCGCTCGCCGGTGTTGCCACACTTCTCTCAACACCATTATCAAGTTATTATCGATAACAACATAGCAAGAAACGTTTTGTTTGGAACCTCTCTATCGTTATATAATTAACATCACTGTAAGGATATTTATCTATATAATGCTTACAACATTATTTAATATCTTTTTTGAAATACTCATCATCAATATCAATCATCATCATCATCATCATACTCATCATCATCAATAAGATCTCATCAGCCTTACCTTATGGGCAGCCTGATAACTTAACCTTTTGTGAGTTCATATTATATTTAGTTACAGTCACCACAGGTAAGACTCGCTAAGAGTACACCTTGCCGGAGACAGGTAGCCCTTGACTACCTGGTCCAGGTGCCCGCCAGGCCCAGTACCAGGCGGTGCCCGCCAGGCCCAGTACCAGGCGGGGCCCGCCAGGCCCAGTACCAGGCGGTGCCCTTGTCGTTGCCCAGCCAATTAATGGCCAGACTCAACAGTGCTTAACGTAACTTACCAAACGCTGCACACATCATGCACGCCGCCCAGACAGTGTACACATCCACGCACATATATTCAATGTTTGCGTGGTTAGAAGAGCACTACAAGACGACGCCCACTCACACACGGGAGGGTGGAGGTACTCTGGGAGTACTGCCTCCCGCCTCAACGGTCAACACTACACAACTCCTGTATAAATGTTATTGTAAGTTTAAGTACTAAATCCACGAGAGTACTTTTTAATATGGATATATACATTTAAAAGCCAAACCTGGAAGAAATCTTTTTATTTGGTTATGTGTATTATGCAGCCCATACCCATGATGGTACGGAGGGTGTATGGGAGGGCTCGTGGGGAGGGCAGGCACGGAGGGAGGGAGGGCTCGTGGGGAGGGCAGGCACGGAGGGAGGGCCCATGGATTCTTACAGTCTTGTAAAGCCACTAACACGCTTTGCGTTTCGGAGAGGGTTGTAATCCAAATATTCCCCGGAATACGACCCGTCAAATCGTTTCACCGATTCACTGCTGGGTGAATATAGGCTACAGCTAAGGATTGGCGCCCAGTCAGTCCTCCCCAGCCAGGACACAACCCAGGCCAAATTGCCGGGCAAGTGCTTTACCACTACACCACAGGGACTGTCCATCTACATCACAGAACACAACAAGCAATATGGTACGCGGAGAGGAGTCCACTCCGTAAAAAATACGTCTAATTTGCCTAACTAAAAACCTGCATTCACCCCATTTGACCTATCGAGAGCGATGCACAGAAAACGTCAATATTACGGTTTAATTAAATTTAAAATTTTAACTGATTTTAACAGATTTTAACGGATAAGGTGAGAGTGCGGGTAACATACACTACGGTTACCGAGGGCGAGGTCACTGTTGAGCCAGAGAAGAAGCGACCACCACGGGAGCCTGGGGCCAGCCAGATTCACGAATCAGTTACGCAAGCACTTAAGAACCTGTACATCTTTTCTCAATCTTTGGCGACTTTGTTTACAATTATTAAACAGTTAATGAGCTCCGAAGCACCAGGAAGCTGTTTATAACAATAACAACAGTTGATTGGAAAGTTTTCATGTTTGTAAACTGTTTAATAAATATTACCAAAGCCGTCAAAGATTGTGGAAAAGATGTACACGTTCGTAAGTCCTTGCGTGGTTCGTGAATCTGAACGCTGGAGGCGGAGCTCTCAGTGTATTTAAAATATTCAAGGGACGTTCCCCTTGAATATTTGAAATTAGTTTATCTCAGGGTTTTCCATCGTGTCCGGTTGTTACGCTGGCATATCACCAGCCTCCGCCAGGTGTGCACCCCCCCCCCCCTGCTACTGGCAGGTATGCACACTCCCCGGCTACTGTCAGGTGTGCACCCCCAGGCTACTCCCTGGTGTGCACACTACCCGGGCTACTGCCAGGTGTGCACACTACTCGGGCTACTGCCTGGTGTGCACACTACCCGGCTACTGCCAGGTGTGCACAAGTCGTCTCCTCATCTTCTGGTGTGTGGGTTTAGTCAGCATATCTTCAGCCACGTTATTGTGATTCATCATCTGCATCACAAGAAAGGTGAACAACTATACTGGCTCTGATGAAGAGGACAATATAGGTCATCATCACATTTATAAAAATTACAGGAACATCTTGTCAGGACTCTAGAAAAAAAATAAGAAGAAAGGATTCTGAAAGACATTCTCGACAGAAACTGACCTCTATCAACAGTGAACATAAGATTTAATTCACTGTTATTACAAGGCTCGAAGGCCACGAATTGACTCGTGAAAATCTCTCCCAACACATAATGGAACGTCTTAAGAGGAACGAATGTCAGCTGTGCATTGACAGTCCCACTTGGGGACTGTCATTCCCAATTCTCAGTATATGGGCAGGACGACATCCTTCAAGGAGCCTGACAGTGCCTTTGTAGCAAGGCTCCATTAAAGATCACATCAATTCTATACTCAACTAGACCATCAGAGAGATCCTGACTATTAATATCCAAATATAAGTAACCGACAGATTGAATGATAATAGATTAGACATAGCAGAAGTACTTGACAACTCACAAATCTAGTTATTAGTAAGCAGCGTACTCCCAGATGTGTCCCAATCAACAAAAACCATCAACCAACAATCAATCAATCAACCAAACCATGAGAGAAGTGCCAGTACTACACCACGCCCATCCTCCAAGCCCACCAATGAAAATGCAGAAACAGATTTCCCGCTTCCCTTGACACACTCGTATGGAATATATATTGTGTTTGCCCTTTCGTATATGCCTTCAATGTTAACCAAACCACACACTAGAATGTGTGTGTGTGTTGTTGTGTGTGTGTGTGTGTGGTGGTTATCACTTGTGACTGAAAGGGTAAGATCAGTAAATATATCCCTTATCTTCTCTATATTTCTTAAGGTTCTTTCTTTTTATGTTATTAATGGAACGTTAAGCTATTTGCTCAGGTACAATTTACCATCCTCCAAGTAATTGAGGTATACAGACGAGGAGTCACAATAACGTGGCTGAAATATGTTGACAAACCACACACTAGTCAGTGAAGGGACGACGACGTTTCGGTCCGTCCTGGACCACAAACAACCTGAGATCGGTCCAGGACGGACCGAAACGCTCGTCGTCCCTTCACT
>WNGS01001820.1:64646-82459 GCA_020271785.1 Procambarus virginalis
ACCTGATGTGTGGGACAGCCTGGTGTGTGGGACAGCCTGGTTGTGTGACAGCCTGGAGTGTGTGACAGCCTGGCGTGTGTAACAGCCTGGCGTGTGACAGCCTGGCGTGTGTGACAGCCTGGCGTGTGTGACAGCCTGGTGTGTGGGACAGCCTGGCGTGTGTGACAGCCTGGTGTGTGGGACAGCCTGGCGTGTGTGACAGCCTGGTGTGTGGACAGCCTGGTGTGTGGGACAGCCTGGTGTGTGTGGACAGCCTGGCGTGTGTGACAGCCTGGCGTGTGTGACAGCCTGGCGTGTGGGACAGCCTGGCCTGTGGACAGCCTGCGTGTGGGACAGCCTGGCGTGTGGGACAGCCTGGCGTGTGGACAGCCTGGCGTGTGGGACAGCCTGGCCTGTGGGACAGCCTGGCGTGAGGACAGCCTGGCGTGTGGGACAGCCTGGCGTGTGGGACAGCCTGGCGTGTGGGACAGCCTGGCGTGTGGGACAGCCTGGCGTGTGAGACAGCCTGGCGTGTGGGACAGCCTGGCCTGTGGGACAGCCTGGCGTGTGGGACAGCCTGGCGTGTGGGACAGCCTGGCCTGTGGGACAGCCTGGCGTGTGGGACAGCCTGGCGTGTGGGACAGCCTGGCGTGTGTGACAGCCTGGTGTGTGGGACAGCCTGGTGTTGGACAGCCTGGTGTGTGGGCAGCCTGGCGTGTGGGACAGCCTGGCCTGTGGGACAGCCTGGCGTGTGTGACAGCCTGGTGTGTGGGACAGCCTGGCGTGTGTGACAGCCTGGTGTGTGGACAGCCTGGCGTGTGTGACAGCCTGGTGTGTGGGACAGCCTGGCCTGTGGGACAGCCTGGCCTGTGGGACAGCTTGGGTGTGGGACAGCCTGGTTTGTGACAGCCTGGCCTGTGGGACAGCCTGGCCTGTGGGACAGCCTGGCGTGTGGGACAGCCTGGTGTGTGGGACAGCCTGGCGTGTGGGACAGCCTGGCGTGTGTGACAGCCTGGTGTGTGGGACAGCCTGGTGTGTGGGACAGCCTGGTGTGTGGGACAGCCTGGCGTGTGTGACAGCCTGGCCTGTGGGACAGCCTGGCGTGTGGGACAGCCTGGTGTGTGGGACAGCCTGGCCTGTGGGACAGCCTGGCCTGTGGGACAGCCTGGCGTGTGGGACAGCCTGGCGTGTGGGACAGCCTGGCCTGTGGGACAGCCTGGCCTGTGGGACAGCCTGGCCTGTGGGACAGCCTGGTGTGTGGGACAGCCTGGTGTGTGGGACAGCCTGGTGTGTGGGACAGCCTGGCGTGTGGGACAGCCTGGTGTGTGGGACAGCCTGGTGTGTGGGACAGCCTGGTGTGTGGGACAGCCTGGTGTGTGGGACAGCCTGGCGTGTGGGACAGCCTGGTGTGTGGGACAGCCTGGTGTGTGGGACAGCCTGGTGTGTGGACAGCCTGGTGTGTGGGACAGCCTGGCGTGTGTGACAGCCTGGTGTGTGGGACAGCCTGGCGTGTGGGACAGCCTGGCCTGTGGGACAGCCTGGCCTGTGGGACAGCCTGGCGTGTGGGACAGCCTGGCGTGTGGGACAGCCTGGTGTGTGTGACAGCCTGGTGTGTGGGACAGCCTGGTGTGTTGGACAGCCTGGTGTGTGGGGCAGCCTGGTGTGTGGGGCAGCCTGGCGTGTGGGACAGCCTGGCGTGTGGGACAGCCTGGCCTGTGGGACAGCCTGGCGTGTGGGACAGCCTGGCGTGTGGGACAACCTGGTGTGTGTGACAGCCTGGTGTGTGGGACAGCCTGGTGTGTTGGACAGCCTGGTGTGTGGGGCAGCCTGGCGTGTGGGACAGCCTGGCCTGTGGGACAGCCTGGCGTGTGTGACAGCCTGGTGTGTGGGACAGCCTGGCGTGTGTGACAGCCTGGTGTGTGGGACAGCCTGGCGTGTGTGACAGCCTGGTGTGTGGGACAGCCTGGCCTGTGGGACAGCCTGGCCTGTGGGACAGCTTGGTGTGTGGGACAGCCTGGCCTGTTGGACAGCCTGGCCTGTGGGACAGCCTGGCCTGTGGGACAGCCTGGCGTGTGGGACAGCCTGGTGTGTGGGACAGCCTGGCCTGTGGGACAGCCTGGCCTGTGGGACAGCCTGGTGTGTGGGACAGCCTGGTGTGTGGGACAGCCTGGCGTGTGGGACAGCCTGGCGTGTGTGACAGCCTGGTGTGTGGGACAGCCTGGTGTGTGGGACAGCCTGGTGTGTGGGACAGCCTGGCGTGTGTGACAGCCTGGCCTGTGGGACAGCCTGGCGTGTGGGACAGCCTGGTGTGTGGGACAGCCTGGCCTGTGGGACAGCCTGGCCTGTGGGACAGCCTGGCGTGTGGGACAGCCTGGCGTGTGGGACAGCCTGGCCTGTGGGACAGCCTGGTGTGTGGGACAGCCTGGCCTGTGGGACAGCCTGGTGTGTGGGACAGCCTGGTGTGTGGGACAGCCTGGTGTGTGGGACAGCCTGGCGTGTGGGACAGCCTGGTGTGTGGGACAGCCTGGTGTGTGGGACAGCCTGGTGTGTGGGACAGCCTGGTGTGTGGGACAGCCTGGCGTGTGGGACAGCCTGGTGTGTGGGACAGCCTGGTGTGTGGGACAGCCTGGTGTGTGGGACAGCCTGGCGTGTGTGACAGCCTGGTGTGTGGGACAGCCTGGCGTGTGGGACAGCCTGGCGTGTGGGACAGCCTGGCCTGTGGGACAGCCTGGCGTGTGGGACAGCCTGGCGTGTGGGACAGCCTGGTGTGTGTGACAGCCTGGTGTGTGGGACAGCCTGGTGTGTTGGACAGCCTGGTGTGTGGGGCAGCCTGGCGTGTGGGACAGCCTGGTGTGTGGGGCAGCCTGGCGTGTGGGACAGCCTGGCCTGTGGGACAGCCTGGCGTGTGTGACAGCCTGGTGTGTGGGACAGCCTGGCGTGTGTGACAGCCTGGTGTGTGGGACAGCCTGGCGTGTGTGACAGCCTGGTGTGTGGGACAGCTTGGCGTGTGTGACAGCCTGGCCTGTGGGACAGCCTGGCCTGTGGGACAGCCTGGTCTGTGGGACTGCCTGGCGTGTGGGACAGCCTGGTGTGTGGGACAGCCTGGCCTGTGGGACAGCCTGGCCTGTGGGACAGCCTGGCCTGTGGGACAGCCTGGCCTGTGGGACAGCCTGGTGTGTGGGACAGCCTGGCCTGTTGGACAGCCTGGCGTGTGGGACAGCCTGGTGTGTGGGACAGCCTGGTGTGTGGGACAGCCTGGCGTGTGGGACAGCCTGGCGTGTGTGACAGCCTGGTGTGTGGGACAGCCTGGCGTGTGTGACAGCCTGGCCTGTGGGACAGCCTGGCGTGTGGGACAGCCTGGTGTGTGTGACAGCCTGGCCTGTGGGACAGCCTGGCCTGTGGGACAGCCTGGCGTGTGGGACAGCCTGGCGTGTGGGACAGCCTGGCCTGTGGGACAGCCTGGTGTGTGGGACAGCCTGGCCTGTGGGACAGCCTGGTGTGTGGGACAGCCTGGCGTGTGGGACAGCCTGGCGTGTGGGACATCCTGGTGTGTGGGACAGCCTGGCGTGTGGGACATCCTGGTGTGTGGGATATCCTGGTGTGTGGGACAGCCTGGTGTGTGGGACAGCCTGGTGTGTGGGACAACCTGGTGTGAGGGACAGCCTGGTGTGTGGGACAGCCTGGTGTGTGGGACAGCCTGGTGTGTGGGACAACCTGGCGTGTGGGACATCCTGGTGTGTGGGACAGCCTGGTGTGTGGGACAACCTGGTGTGAGGGACAGCCTGGTGTGTGGGACAGCCTGGTGTGTGGGACAGCCTGGTGTGTGGGACAGCCTGGTGTGTGGGACAGCCTGGTGTGTGGGACAGCCTGGCGTGTGGGACAGCCTGGCGTGTGGGACAGCCTGGTGTGTGGGACAGCCTGGTGTGTGGGACAGCCTGGTGTGTGGGACAGCCTGGCGTGTGGGACAGCCTGGTGTGTGGGACAGCCTGGTGTGTGGGACAGCCTGGCGTGTGGGACAGCCTGGCGTGTGGGACAGCCTGGCGTGTGGGACAGCCTGGTGTGTGGGACAGCCTGGTGTGTGGGACAGCCTGGTGTGTGGGACAGCCTGGTGTGTGGGACAGCCTGGTGTGTGGGACAGCCTGGTGTGTGGGACAGCCTGGCGTGTGGGACAGCCTGGTGTGTGGGACAGCCTGGCGTGTGTGACAGCCTGGTGTGTGGGACAGCCTGGCCTGTGGGACAGCCTGGTGTGTGGGACAGCCTGGCGTGTGTGACAGCCTGGCCTGTGGGACAGCCTGGAGTGTGTGACAGCTTGGCGTGTGGGACAGCCTGGTGTGTGGGACAGCCTGGCGTGTGTGACAGCCTGGCGTGTGGGACAGCCTGGCGTGTGTGACAGCCTGGTGTGTGGGACAGCCTGGCGTGTGTGTCAGCCTGGTGTGTGGGACAGCCTGGCGTGTGGGACAGCCTGGCGTGTGTGACAGCCTGGCGTGTGGGACAGCCTGGTGTGTGGGACAGCCTGGTGTGTGGGACAGCCTGGCGTGTGTGACAGCCTGGCGTGTGTGACAGCCTGGCGTGTGGGACAGCCTGGCGTGTGTGACAGCCTGGCGTGTGGGACAGCCTGGCGTGTGGGACAGCCTGGCGTGTGGGACAGCCTGGCGTGTGGGACAGCCTGGCCTGTGGGACAGCCTGGCCTGTGGGACAGCCTGGCCTGTGGGACAGCCTGGCGTGTGGGACAGCCTGGCGTGTGGGACTGCCTGGCGTGTGGGACAGCCTGGCGTGTGGGACAGCCTGGTGTGTGGGACAGCCTGGTGTGTGGGACAGCCTGGCGTGTGTGACAGCCTGGTGTGTGGGACAGCCTGGCGTGTGTGTGACAGCCTGGTGTGTGGGACAGCCTGGCGTGTGTGACAGCCTGGTGTGTGGGACAGCCTGGCGTGTGTGACAGCCTGGCCTGTGGGACAGCCTGGCCTGTGGGACAGCCTGGTTTGTGGGACTGCCTGGCGTGTGGGACAGCCTGGTGTGTGGGACAGCCTGGCATGTGGGACAGCCTGGCCTGTGGGACAGCCTGGCCTGTGGGACAGCCTGGCCTGTGGGACAGCCTGGCGTGTGGGACAGCCTAGTGTGTGGGACAGCCTGGCCTGTGGGACAGCTTGGTGTGTGGGACAGCCTGGTGTGTGGGACAGCCTGGCCTGTGGGACAGCCTGGTGTGTGGGACAGCCTGGCGTGTGTGACAGCCTGGCCTGTGGGACAGCCTGGCGTGTGGGACAGCCTGGTGTGTGGGACAGCCTGGCTGTGGGACAGCCTGGCCTGTGGGACAGCCTGGCGTGTGGGACAGCCTGGTGTGTGGGACAGCCTGGCGTGTGTGACAGCCTGGTGTGTGGGACAGCCTGGCCTGTGGGACAGCCTGGTGTGTGGGACAGCCTGGCGTGTGTGACAGCCTGGCCTGTGGGACAGCCTGGCGTGTGGGACAGCCTGGTGTGTGGGACAGCCTGGCCTGTGAGACAGCCTGGCCTGTGGGACAGCCTGGCGTGTGGGACAGCCTGGTGTGTGGGACAGCCTGGCCTGTGGGACAGCCTGGTGTGTGGGATAGCCTGGCCTTGGGACAGCGTGGTGTGTTGGACAGCCTGGTGTGTGGGACAGCCTGGTGTGTGGGACAGCCTGGCGTGTGGGACAGCCTGGCGTGTGTGACAGCCTGGTGTGTGGGACAGCCTGGCCTGTGGGACAGCCTGGTGTGTGGGACAGCCTGGTGTGTGGACAGCCTGGCGTGTGGGATAGCCTGGTGTGTGGGACAGCCTGGTGTGTGGGACAGGCTTGCTTGTGGGACAGCCTGGTGTGTGGGACATCCTGGCCTGTGGGACAGCCTGGTGTGTGGGACAGCCTGGTGTGTGGGACAGCCTGGCCTGTGGGACAGCCTGGTGTGTGGGACAACCTGGCCTGTGGGACAGCCTGGTGTGTGGGACAGCCTGGTGTGTGGGACAGCCTGGCCTGTGGGACAGCCTGGTGTGTGGGACAGCCTGGCCTGTGGGACAGCCTGGTGTGTGGTACAGCCTGGTGTGTGGGACAGCCTGGCCTGTGGGACAGCCTGGTGTGTGGGACAGCCTGGTGTGTGGGACAGCCTGGCGTGTGGGACAGCCTGGTGTGTGGGACAGCCTGGTGTGTGGGACAGCCTGGCCTGTGGGGCAGCCTAGCCTGTGGGACAGCCTGGCGTGTGAGACAGCCTGGCGTGTGGGACAGCGTGGCGTGTGAGACAGCCTGGCGTGTGGGACAGCCTGGCGTGTGGGACAGCGTGGCGTGTGTGACAGCGTGGCGTGTGAGACAGCCTGGCGTGTGAGACAGCCTGGCGTGTGGGACAGCCTGGCGTGTGGGACAGCCTGGCGTGTGAGACAGCCTGGCGTGTGGGACAGCGTGGCCTGTGAGACAGCCTGGCGTGTGTGACAGCCTGGCGTGTGAGACAGCCTGGTGTGTGAGACAGCCTGGCGTGTGGGACAGCCTGGCGTGTGGGACAGCCTGGCGTGTGAGACAGCCTGGTGTGTGGGACAGCCTGGCGTGTGGGACAGCGTGGCGTGTGAGACAGCCTGGCGTGTGTGACAGCCTGGCGTGTGTGACAGCCTGGCGAGTGTGACAGCCTGGCGTGTGGGACAGCGTGGCGTGTGTGACAGCCTGGCGTGTGTGACAGCCTGGCGTGTGTGACAGCCGGGCGTGTGGGACAGTCTGGCGTGTGTGGGACAGCCTGGCGTGTGGGACAGCCTGGCGTGTGGGACAGCCTGGCGTGTGGGACAGCCTGGCGTGTGTGACAGCCTGGCGTGTGAGACAGCCTGGCGTGTGGGAAAGCGTGGCGTGTGGGACAGCCTGGCGTGTGAGACAGCCTGGCGTGTGTGACAGCCTGGTGTGTGGGACAGCGTGGCGTGTGAGACAGCCTGGCGTGTGTGACAGCCTGGCGTGTGTGACAGCCTGGCGTGTGGGACAGCCTGGCGTGTGTGACAGCCTGGCGTGTGTGACAGCCTGGCGTGTGTGACAGCCTGGCGTGTGGGACAGCCTGGCGTGTGTGACAGCCTGGCGTGTGAGACAGCCTGGCGTGTGTGACAGCCTGGCGTGTGTGACAGCCTGGCGTGTGGAACAGCCTGGCGTGTGTGGGACAGCCTGGCGTGTGGGACAGCCTGGCGCGTGTGGGACAGCCTGGCGTGTGTGGGACAGCCTGGCGTGTGTGGGACAGCCTGGTGTGTGTGGACAGCCTGGCGTGTGGGACAGCCTGGCGTGTGAGACAGCCTGGCGTGTGGGACAGCCTGGCGTGTGGGACAGCCTGGCGTGTGGGACAGCCTGGCGTGTGAGACAGCCTGGCGTGTGTGGGACAGCCTGGCGTGTGGGACAGCCTGGCGTGTGGGACAGCCTGGCGTGTGGGACAGCCTGGCGTGTGGGACAGCCTGGCGTGTGGGACAGCCTGGCGTGTGGGACAGCCTGGCGTGTGGGACAGCCCGGTGTGTGGGACAGCCTGGCGTGTGAGACAGCCTGGTGTGTGGGACAGCCTGGTGTGTGGGACAGCCTGGCGTGTGGGACAGCCTGGCGTGTGTGGGACAGCCTTGCGTGTGGGACAGCCTGGCGTGTGGGACAGCCTGGTGTGTGGGACAGCCTGGCGTGTGCGACAGCCTGGCGTGTGGGACAGCCTGGTGTGTGGGACAGCCTGGCGTGTGAGACAGCCTGGTGTGTGGGACCGCCTGGTGTGTGGGACAGTCTGGCGTGTGGGACAGCCTGGTGTGTGGGACAGCCTGGCGTGTGGGACAGCCTGGCCTGTGGGACAGCCTGGCCTGTTGGACAGCCTGGCGTGTGAGACAGCCTGGCGTGTGGGACAGCCTGGCCTGTGGGATAGCCTGGCGTGTGGGACAGCCTGGCGTGTGGGACAGCCTGGTGTGTGGGACAGCCTGGTGTGTGGGACAGCCTGGCGTGTGGGACAGCCTGGCCTGTGGGACAGCCTGGCGTGTGGGACAGCCTGGTGTGTGGGACAGCCTGGCGTGTGGGACAGCCTGGCGTGTGGGACAGCCTGGTGTGTGGGACAGCCTGGCCTGTGGGACAGCCTGGTGTGTGGGACAGCCTGGCGTGTGGGACAGCCTAGTGTGTGGGACAGCCTGGCGTGTGGGACAGCCTGGAGTGTGGGACAGCCTGGCGTGTGGGACAGCCTGGTGTGTGGGACAGCCTGGAGTGTGGGACAGCCTGGCGTGTGGGACAGCCTGGCGTGTGGGACAGCCTGGTGTGTGGGACAGCCTGGCGTGTGGGACAGCCTGGAGTGTGGGACAGCTTGGCGTGTGGGACAGCTGGGTGTGGGACAGCCTGGCATGTGGGACAGCCTGGCGTGTGGACAGCCTGGTGTGTGGGACAGCCTGGAGTGTGGGACAGCCTGGCGTGTGGGACAGCCTGGTGTGTGGGACAGCCTGGAGTGTGGGACAGCCTGGCGTGTGGGACAGCCTGGCGTGTGTGACAGCCTGGTGTGTGGGACAGCCTGGTGTGTGGGACAGCCTGGTGTGTGGGACAGCCTGGTGTGTGGACAGCCTGGTGTGTGGGACAGCCTGGCGTGTGGGACAGCCTGGCGTGTGGGACAGCCTGCGTGTGGGACAACCTGCGTGTGGGTCAGCCTGGCGTGTGGGACAGCCTGGCGTGTGGGACAGCTGGCGTGTGGGACAGCCTGGCGTGTGGGACAGCCTGGCGTGTGGGACAGCCTGGCGTGTGGGACAGCCTGGAGTATGGGACAGCCTGGCGTGTGGGACAGCCTGGCGTGTGGGACAGCCTGGTGTGTGGGACAGCCTGGCGTGTGGGACAGCCTGGCGTGTGGGACAGCCTGGTGTGTGGGACAGCCTGGTGTGTGGGACAGCCTGGTGTGTGGGACAGCCTGGTGTGTGGGACAGCCTGGTGTGTGGGACAGCCTGGCGTGTGTGGGACAGCCTGGTGTGTGGGACAGCCTGGTGTGTGGGACAGCCTGGTGTGTGGGACAGCCTGGCGTGTGCGACAGCCTGGCGTGTGGGACAGCCTGGTGTGTGGGACAGCCTGGCGTGTGAGACAGCCTGGTGTGTGGGACCGCCTGGTGTGTGGGACAGTCTGGCGTGTGGGACAGCCTGGTGTGTGGGACAGCCTGGCGTGTGGGACAGCCTGGCCTGTGGGACAGCCTGGACTGTTGGACAGCTGGCGTGTGAGACAGCCTGGCGTGTGGGACAGCCTGGCCTGTGGGATAGCCTGGCGTGTGGGACAGCCTGGCGTGTGGGACAGCCTGGTGTGTGGGACAGCCTGGTGTGTGGGACAGCCTGGCGTGTGGGACAGCCTGGCCTGTGGGGACAGCCTGGCGTGTGGGACAGCCTGGTGTGTGGGACAGCCTGGCGTGTGGGACAGCCTGGCGTGTGGGACAGCCTGGTGTGTGGGACAGCCTGGCCTGTGGGACAGCCTGGTGTGTGGGACAGCCTGGCGTGTGGGACAGCCTAGTGTGTGGGACAGCCTGGCGTGTGGGACAGCCTGGAGTGTGGGACAGCTGGCGTGTGGGACAGCCTGGGTGTGGGACAGCCTGGAGTGTGGGACAGCCTGGCGTGTGGGACAGCCTGGCGTGTGGGACAGCCTGGTGTGTGGGACAGCCTGGCGTGTGGGACAGCCTGGAGTGTGGGACAGCTTGGCGTGTGGGACAGCCTGGCGTGTGGGACAGCCTGGCATGTGGGACAGCCTGGCGTGTGGGACAGCCTGGTGTGTGGGACAGCCTGGCGTGTGGGACAGCCTGGCGTGTGGGACAGCCTGGTGTGTGGGACAGCCTGGAGTGTGGGACAGCCTGGCGTGTGGGACAGCCTGGCGTGTGGGACAGCCTGGCGTGTGGGACAGCCTGGTGTGTGGGACAGCCTGGTGTGTGGGACAGCCTGGTGTGTGGGACAGCCTGGTGTGTGGGACAGCCTGGCGTGTGGGACAGCCTGGCGTGTGGGACAGCCTGGCGTGTGGGACAACCTGGCGTGTGGGTCAGCCTGGCGTGTGGGACAGCCTGGCGTGTGGGACAGCCTGGCGTGTGGGACAGCCTGGCGTGTGGGACAGCCTGGCGTGTGGGACAGCCTGGAGTGTGGGACAGCCTGGCGTGTGGGACAGCCTGGCGTGTGGGACAGCCTGGGGTGTGGGACAGCCTGGCGTGTGGGACAGCCTGGCGTGTGGGACAGCCTGGTGTGTGGGACAGCCTGGTGTGTGGGACAGCCTGGTGTGTGGGACAGCCTGGTGTGTGGGACAGCCTGGCGTGTGTGGGACAGCCTGGTGTGTGGGACAGCCTGGTGTGTGGGACAGCCTGGTGTGTGGGATAGCCTGGAGTGTGGGACAGCCTGGCGTGTGGGACAGCCTGGTGTGTGGGACAGCCTGGTGTGTGGGACAGCCTGGAGTGTGGGACAGCCTGGCTTTCTTTTTATTATTATTTTCTACCACAGACGTGGCCACACATTTACAATGCTAACCAGCATATATACATTTTCTTCTGTCCTCCATGGACAGGGTTAGAGATGTGTTAAACATATAGTTCAGGAGTTTATTGAACAATCAACCACAGAAGGTGATTCGGTGATTTTAAAATGGTAAGGCGTGTGGGGCAGCCATTGATTGGTTGTTGCCGCCGGAGGCAACAATCATCTGATGTGGGGTGATAGTTTATTGTGCACCCCATACTCATCTTGTGAGCGGTAGCGCAAAAAGGATTATAGAGGGCATATGCAGTCTTCATCAGACCTCAACGGAGATAATTACATTTACAATTTCATCTATCCTTCACACCTTATAGTTACATGTCAGCTAGTTACAGAGAATGTTCTATTTCAAGAGCTGTATATTTACAGTAAATCATTATACATTAATGGTAGATCTTATCGCTAATAATTGTTTGAGCAATGGAGATATTACAGAGATACAGGGGAGTGTAGGAGTGAAAGAGGGAGGGAGGGAATTATCCCTCCGAATGCATGATAGAGCTGATAAGAATCTGAGCCAAAGAATCTGCCTTTAAAGGAGCCGTTGAGTGTAACCTTGGATTGTCATGAGGCAATCTGAGAGCAGCAGTACACCGAGAACTTCAACAAGATCTTGTAGATCTGAGACAAAGTGAAATTGACACCAGTAATTCCATCTATCATCATACTATCATGCAAGAGGAGCCACACATCTATGGATCATCCAATAAAATCAGCAGACTTCTAGATGTTACTGCTGCTCGGCTTAGACTCGGTTACAAGTATCTCTGGGAATTCTCATTATATGCCGATGTAGACCTGACCAAATGTAAACTGTGTCAACAAAATTATTCGTACACCCTCCGTCACTATGTGATGGAGTGCGAAAAGATACGTGAATTTAGAGACAATTCTATAACCAATGTTCCAGCGATGTGTAAATATTTCATTCAAAATGATCTGCTACCAGAAATTTTAGCCAAATATCCCCAGTTTGCTAACTGTAGGTAGTAACTGAGTGATTGTAACCTATCCACCGCTGCCCACTGGATGGGAGGCGGTGTGCAGGACAAACATATCAATTGTGACACTAGCTCTCCACATATGTCAGTTGCTTAATTTAGAACCTGTATTTGAGGTCGATCTCGAACCCATTGTTGATGTGACGACTTATAATAAATTTTGTAACTAGCTCATCAAGATTGTAACTTGCTTAGCTAAATGAATTGTGGGGTTCAGTCCCTGAGCCATTATGTGCCTCTGTAACCCTTTCCACTACCGCCCACAAGATGGGTATGGGGTGCATAATAAATGAACTAAACTAACCTGCTATGAGATAATACCTGCATCACTATGCTCAGTGATGACACTGCCAGTATTTTTTTTTTAATTTTGCCCCGAGGGGCGAGTTTATGGGCAGCGCCACTCATCTTGTTAGTGGACATACCGCCATAGCAGCATGTACAACACTCCCCAATAGGAAGAAAACCCGCTGGGTTGTTCATCCTGTCACTTGTACCCAGACACAGCTGGGACTTGCTTAACTGTCTCAAGTGAACAACTCCTCAAACAAGAAGATTAACATCTATCAACCCTTAAAAGCTTACGTTATCTTGCGGGTGCAAAATGGGGGAATCTTTTAAGAACAGTATCAATATTTGACAAATAGTGTTTTCCTAACTCAAACAATGTGGGGTTTATTATTCTACACATACTTCTGATGTCTCAGTCCTCACACTGACATGTTAGCGTCCACGGGTGGTCACCGGGGTGTCCACGGTGGTCACCCGGGGTGTCCACGGGTGGTCACCCGGGGTGTCCACGGGTGGTCACCCGGGGTGTCCACGGTGGTCACCCGGGGTGCCACGGGTGGTCACCCGGGGTGTCCACGGGTGGCCAAGAGAAAGTAGTAGTTGTGGAAGTCTATGCACAACATTAAGGCCAGATTGGACAAAGACTTTAAACGTCAAAATAGTTCACCTGTAAGGCAAGAGAGACGAGGCCAATTTTGGCGGGCATAAAGAGCTAGGCCTAACTCCCTCGCCTGCCTACAAGCCCGGCTAGCTCAGTCGGTAGAGCACGAGACTCTTAATCTCGGGGTCGTGGGTTCGAGCCCCACGTTGGGCGTAGCATTATGTTACGGGCTATTCGTTCCCGTGCCATCTTTTGGGTGGCTTAATTTTTATCAATCAATCAATCCCTCGCAGTCACTGATAGGCAAGTGTTGCTAGGTCAGTGCCAGGTGCCAACATGACTTGGCACAGGAAGACTCCTGAAGGCTCCCTGCCCCGCTCTCAACCCTGGGAGTGTCTTGTCTCCTGAATATAAATATCCTCTACGTTAAGAGGTATCGCAGCAGGTATGAGGAAAGGCTGCAACGGTTGTTGTTGTTATAGATTCAGCTACTCTGAACAAGTTCCAAGTAGCACGGGCTATGGTGAGCCCGTAGTGGACTTACCTGGCACAGGAGCCGTGCTGTGACGATGCAATGGGCACCTGCCCTGAATGGTGTGTGTGACCCGAGGGTCACCGGGCAGCTTCCTGTCCGCCACACCCACTACCACCCATCCTCGCGCCTCCGTCACAACCGCTTGGGCTGGACGGTAGAGCGACGGTCTCGCTTCATGCAGGTCGGCGTTCAATTCCCGACCGTCCAAGTGGTTGGGCACCATTCCTTCCCCCCCCCTCGTCCCATCTCAAATCCTTATCCTGATCCCTTCCCAGTGATATATTGTCTAATGGCTTGGCGTTTTCCCCTGATAGTTCCCTTCCCTTCTATCCTCCCGTTTAAGTGCCAAACTCACGTGTTACGGCGGGTCAGATGTTATATTGTCTACATGATACCGGCCAGTATAAACAGCCCGCGTATAAACTATGTCCCGTCAGAGGCAAGCTGAAAATTACTAATACTTGTAACAATGACAGTTTCCTTATTAGGTAGTATTGCTACTCTCAGGCACCTATTGGTTTGGTCCACTGCATCAAAATTTGCTGCATATGACCGAGATGCATCAACCTTCAGTACGGCCATAATCTTGAAGTTAAAAGATCATGGGATAGTTTGGTCTAAGATATTGGTATGTGGCAACATCAGCACACTATAAAATTACCTTCAAAGCAGAATCAAATTGTAATTCATTTAATTATAGATGAAGAACATGGGTGTATTATTTTTCCTGTGCGGGTGTGAGTATAAGTGAGGAGTGTCTTCCAGGAACCTCAAGGCTGAACAGTGTGAAAGATGACCCTCTGCGCGGTGCCTTCTGAAAGCTGAAGCCTTATGCGAAAGGCAAGAATGCAATCAAGACTCATAATATATTTAGTCCTGGCATCTTTGTGTCAGGTAACTGAATTCAGCTCCGTGTTATCCACCACGACAAATGGATATTTCGCATTAGAGAGAACAGTAGCCGCTGACCAGCCGTCTGGCAGCACATAAGCCGGGTGTTTACCGCCAAGACCAGAAGAATAACAATGCACAAAGGAATCACACACACCACACACCACACACACCCACAAACACACACACACAACACACACACACACACACACACACACACACACACACACCGGCGCGTGATATGTATCAACGAGAAACATGAGTTGGAGCAATGAAGTGACTCGAACCAGCGATCAAGATACTCCCGTTCGCATGTTACTGTACCATCACATGGGAAAAAGTTATATAACCTGGGATTCCAGCGAATCCTCAGGAAGTGTGGAGACCAGTCCACGTTGTACACAACCCCCGCGCCCTCTGGCGTAGGTAAAGTGCGGTTGTTGAGCAACTGAACCCCTATATGTACCGTGGTAAAGGTAATGTGTAAAACTTGGACCGGCTTGGATTGTTACGGACCCGTGCTACATGGACATTTCGTTCTGAACAGCTAAATCTAAAACAACAAATTGGACTGGCTTCAGTTGAAGCCTACTGACTTCTTGTGGATTCACTGTTGTTGTTGTTGTTTAAGATTCGCTACTTGGAACAAAAAGTTCCAAGTAGCACGGGCTATGGTGAGCCCGTAGTGGACTTACCTGGCACAGGAGAAGGGCTGTAACTTGTGTGTACCGGGGGATTCACTGGAACGCCAGGTTATATAACTTGCACCAAGTGGTGGTACAGAAGTAAGGTGAGCGTCCGGGAGTACCGTGGATCAATGGTTCCAGTCACCTCAGTGCTCCAATTCGTTTTCAAAATGTAATATGATTTAAAAAAAAATATCAATAAATTAATTTGCTATTTCTTAAATAATTATATATTACAATGCCTCTAATAACCATTTAGGATAAATTTAAAATTCAAAATAACCTTTCTTCTCAGCGCTCGGTCATTAATGTTATCTTATTACACTCATTTATAAGTTAGAGTAATAGTTGGAAATGTAATAAATGGATTGCAGTTATTACTAGGCTAGCCCGGTAAGGTCACGCTGTGAAGGGCACGTCAGCAGGTCCAGCAGCCCACCACAGGGCACCATGCAAGTTTTTGCGGACGACCACCATGCAGTCACAGCCAGCTGGAACTGGTGTCCGCCAGCTCCCTCTACTGGTCATCTTGCTACCTGCGCCACCCACTTATGCCCACACTTCCGCCACCACCTTGCTGCACCACCCACTTATGCCCACACTTCCGCCACCCCTTGCTGCGCCACCCACTTATGCCCACACTTCCGCCACCACCTTGCTGCGCCACCCACTTATGCCCACACTTCCGCCACCCCCTTGCTGCACCACCCACTTATGCCCACACTTCCGCCACCACCTTGCTGCGCCACCCACTTATGCCCACACTTCCGCCACCCCTTGCTGCGCCACCCACTTATGCCCACACTTCCGCCACCCCCTTGCTGCACCACCCACTATGCCCACACTTCCGCCACCACCTTGCTGCGCCACCCACTTATGCCCACACTTCCGCCACCACCTTGCTGCGCCACCCACTTATGCCCACACTTCCGCCACCATTCACTGACGGCCTCCTCGCTCGAGCTTACATGTTCCAGGTTATGGGAAGCTAGGTCTGGCTCATGGGCTACCTTTCCAAGCTTTAAGATGTCTGCTGCAAACACAACCCTCCTGATGCTGATATTTAACATATGGTTAAATAATCAGACATACTCTCTGATCACAACCGAAGGCCTCGGTTCGATCCTCGGCCGGAACAAAGACGGTTGGGCACGTTTCCTTTCACCTGGTGCCTTTGATCATCTATTAGTAAATAGGTACCTGGGAGTTAGACAAGTGTTGTGGGCTGCATACACGCTTACACACACACACACACAGAAGTACCCCATAAAAGATTGTTACAAAAGTTGGAGCATCAAGCAGGAGTAAAAGATAAGTGCTCCAGTGGATAAGGGAGTATCTAAGCAACACGAACCAGCGAGTAACTGTGAGGGAGGGGGGGGGGAAGACACATTAGAGTGGCGAGATGTCACCAGGGAAGTCCCACAGAGCTCTGTACTTGGACCCATCCTGTTTCTATGTAAATTATCTTCCAGGGGGTATAGATTCATTCCCATTAATGTTTGCTGATGATGCAAAAATTATGAGAAGAATCAAGACAGATAAAGATAGACAGAGACTACAAGACAACCTGGGCAGACTGGAGGAATGGTCTAGAAAATGGCTGCTAAAGTTCAACTCAGGAAAGTGTAAAGTAACGAGATTAAACGAAGGAAGCAGAAGGTTGAACACAAACTACCATCTGGGAGTTGAAATTCTGCAAGAGTCAAACAGAGAGAAAGATCTGGGGGGTTGAAATCACACCAAACCTGTCCCCAGAAGCCCACATCAATAGTATATCATCAGCGGCATATGCTACATTGGCCAACATAAGAACTGCCTTTAGAAACTTGTGTAAGGAATCGTTCAGGACCTTGTATACCACTTATGTCAGACCCATTCTTGGAATGTGCCGCTCCAGCCTGGAGTCCATACCTAGTTAAACACAAGACAAAGAGAAGATTCGGCGGTATGTCACCAGACTAGTCGCAGAAGTATGAGCAACGAGGAAGGTTAAAGGAGCTAAATCTATTTTTCTCTTCTAGATAGTAGGTGCAGTTAGCATGAAGGGTTTGTCCTCCCGATGACTGCACCAGTACAGGTGTTGGGAGACGCGTTTATGTTGAGGATGAGAGTTTCAAAAGTGTTTGTTGCGTTGTGGTGTAGACAGAGGAGCGGCGACTACAACAGAGGTGTGTGTTAGAGGGAGACTTGCCACACCGTAGGGCGGGGTGTTGTGTTTATGGCGTCAGCTGATCCTTGGTACTGCGACGAGGCAGTTGTTTTCTGTGTTTAGCTGTTGTGGCGCCAGGTATAAATGTGGCGCGGGTCACATGTAAGCCCTTACGGGCTCATGGACACTTCGTTCTGAGCAGCTAAATAAAACAACAGATGTGACCCAATTTGTTGGTCGACTGGGAGCCGGTCGGCCGAGCGGACAGCACGCGGAACTTGTGATCCTGTGGTCCTGGTTCGATCCAGGCGCCGGCGAGAAACAACGGGCAGAGTTTCTTTCACCCTATGCCCCTGTTACCTAGCAGTAAAATAGGTACCGGGTGTTAGTCAGCTGTCACGGGCTGCTTCCTGGGGGTGGAGGCCTGGTCAAGGACCGGGCCGCGGAGACACTAAAAAAGCCCCGAAATCATCTCAAGATAATCTCAAGATTGTCTTGGAGTTGTATTGATGTATGGGGAGTTGTATAAAGCCAAGGTGGAATGGGGAACAGTAAGTTGGGCTTTCATGTTGGTCTAGGTCTATGTGAGGTTACTTGTAGCCGTGTGAGGAAAGGTTGAGTGATGATTGGTTGGAAGCTGGGGTTATGGGGTTAACTGTTGGGTTAATTTTTGATCTGTATGGGTGTGTCTGGTGAGCAGTGGTACAGAGTGACAGATAGTTGGCACACATTATGTCTCGTCTGGTGGCTAGGCTTGTGAGGCCCTTTCCCCGTAAAGGCCGAGGATAGGAGTGGAACACATTGCGCCACATATAAGTCGCATGGCATGTTTCGAATGACCTCTAGGCTCTGTAGGTTAGTAGGCGCAGCCGACGCATATGCCTGGCAACAATAGTCTAGTTGGCTGCGAATGTTGGTTGTATAGAAACGAAGCAAGATTTTATGGTGTGCTCCCCAAGTGGTGCCAGTGAGGGCTTTAAGTATAGCGAGTCGGGGTTGTGTCGTCTGTTAAGATGTTGAATGTGTGCTTTCCAGGTAAGTGAGGGCGAGTCTAAGTGCATGCCAAGGTATTTATGTTCTCGTACGTGTTGGATGGAGTGTTGTGTATTGTGAGGGTGGGTAGATGAGCAAGTCTTTTTTTAGTGAAATTCTGATAACAGGTTTTGGTAGTATTAACTTGAAGGCCCCCATTGTTGTGTCCAATCTATGAGATGGTCAAGTGC
>WNGS01001821.1:0-16036 GCA_020271785.1 Procambarus virginalis
GGGGCCCACGATTCTACACCTGCGCCACGCGCTTTGTCACACTATGGGTTCAACAAGACTTACCATGGAATTCGCAAGACTACTACTGGCCAGGTATGGTAAACGACTCGTCAAATCTCATGTCAAATTATGCCACGTGTGTCAGTTAGCGGGAAACCGAACGTTTCCCATTCCCAGAGCACCACTGATACCCATCCAGGTGCCTGAGGAACCGTTCCACAAGCTCATTATCGACTGCGTTGGTCCTTTGCCTCGGACCAGTGCAGGCAACGCATATATCTTAACCATCCTGTGTCCTACCACCAGATTTCCGATAGCAGTTCCAGTGAAAAATATTACAGCTGCTACAGTGGTGAAGAATCTACTGAAAATCTTCACCCAGTATGGATTTCCGAGGGAGATTCAGAGCGACTGTGGTACCAACTTCACCAGTGATCTCTTCAAACGGACTCTGGAGGAGTTCACATCAAACAGGTACTGTCCAGCCCCTATCATCCTGCTTCACAGGGTTCTCTCGAGCGTAGTCATCAAACCATCAAGGCACTCTTAAAAAGTTCTGTAATGAGACCTCAAAGGATTGGATAGCAAATTGATCTCATCATGTGTATTTTCAGAAGTCTTCCCAACGAGTCACTAGGAGTATCTCCTTATGAGATGCTCTACGGACGTAAGTGCCGTACACCTCTCAAGGCTTTCAAGGATTCTCTACGTGATGACACCTTCAGTGAGCATCAGAATGTGCCCCAGTATCTTCAAAATCTCCGACACATTCTAGAGAGGGTCCATTCCTTTGCCAGCAACAACCTACAGAAAGCCCAGGAGAGGATGAAGACTCGTTACGACCAGCACTGTAAAGTAAGGAAGTTTACACCAGGAGACTTAGTGCTTGCCTATTTCCCTATCCCAGGTTCTCCTTTACAGAACAGGTTCTCAGGACCCTACCGTGTTAAGGAGTGCCGGAACAACTTCAACTACGTTCTCGAGACCCCCGATAGGCGGCGGAAGACCCAGCTGTGCCACATTCATTTACTCAAGCCCTACCATGGGTTCCTCCCACTGTGTTAACCAATTTCACCTCATCATTTACAGGTCCATACAGCCACAGTGAGACCTTCCCTGCTTCTCCTTCCGAGAGCACTGACACTGAGACAGCGCTCTCTAACTCAGAAATCCTTACTAACCTTCAACATCATTTTCAGGACGATAATAGTGCTCCACTAATCAAACTCGTCAGAGAACATCAAGAGTTGTTTCGAGATGACCCCCAAGAGTGTACTGTAACTCAGCACGACATCCAACTGCTACCTGACACCCAGCCGATTCGCCAACCATTCTACCGAATCAGCCCGAGCAAACGGAAGTCATGCGGGCTGAGGTACAGTATCTCTTGGACCATGGACTGGCTACCCCCTGTGAGTCCCCCTGGGCTCACCATGCATCCTGGTACCCAACCTCACGGCAAAATCCGTCTGTGTACGGATTATAGGAAGTTGAACCAGGTCACAGTGAAGGACGCCTACCCAATACCCAGGGTAGACGACATTTTGGATGCCATTGGTAATGCCCGCTACCTGTCTCAGGTAGACTTACTCAAGGGTTACTACCAGGTGAGTTTAACGGAGCGAGCTAAGGTACTGTCCGCCTTTATAACCCCGTTTGGTCTCTACAGGTACAATCGCCTTCCCTTTGGACTCTGCAATGCCCCAGCCACCTTTCAGAGAGCTGTCAACCGCGTCATCCAGGGCTTGGACAACACCTACGCCTATTTGGACGACATCGTGGTAGCATCCAACACCTGGAGCGAACACCTGCTCCAGCTACAACGATTGTTCTACAAGCTCCTGAAAGCCGGCCTCACCATCAATCTGGGCAAGTCCACCTTCGCGAAAGGTAAAGTGCGGTACCTGGGTCATGTTATAGGGAGTGGCAGCCTGGCTCCGTTAAACATTCACATTCAAGCAATCCAACAGTATCCACAGCCTACTACCAGGAAGCAGCTCCTGCGCTTCCTTGGTCTTGCTTCCTATTACCGTAGGTTTGTGAAGAATTTTAGCACTGTTGCAACCCCATTAATCACCTTAACCAGTCCCAAGCAACGGTATAATTGGACCAGAGAGCAAACCGTTGCATTCGAACAACTCAAATTCCTCCTCTGTTCTAATCCCATTCTCGCCTCACCAGATATCAAGAAGCCTTTCATCCTCCATGTCGACGCCAGTGGTACCGGCATCGGAAGTGTCTTAATGCAGCAGCGAGGCGAGGAGGTTCTACCTGTCAGCTACTACAGTTGCAAGTTGAAGCCTCATCAGAAGAACTACAGTACTATAGAGAAGGAACTCCTGTCCATCGTCCTGAGCTTACAACACTTTGCACCATATCTGCACGGTGCTAGGTCCACTACCATCTATTCGGACCACAACCCTCTGAGATTCTTACATCAAGCCCATTTAATAACCAACGTCTGCTGCGATGGGCTTTATATCTTCAAGGCTTCAATTTAAAGATCTGCTACATCAAGGGGCCTGATAACATCATCGCTGACGCCCTCTCCAGAGTGCATGAGGTAGAGGCAGCTCCACCTCCCACTCTACCTCCAGTGAACGTGACTAACCCGAAACAGCAGGCTTCGGGGGAGAGTTGTGACGATAATCTCTTATCAGAGATTTAGCCTGCTATTTTCGTATTTCATCACGTCCTCAACAATATGGAAGATACGTTTTGTAGTGGCTAAACGTATATATCAAGACAGCCACACGCACCAGCAACTCCCTCCTCCCCCCACTCCAACACCTGGTCGACGCGCTGAACCCTTCAACTGCCTAACTAGACTTGCGGCCATCCAGCTTTCTCATTGGCCGCCAACCACACGCCACTCCGGTTCCTCGCCAATCACAAGTCATCGCCAGTTATTGTTGGAGTCCCTTGCGTTTCTGCCAGCCAGAATATCGTGTGCTTTCATACTATGAACACCTAAGTGACTCACCTTGTGTGGTCAAATAGAGGTTTATAGATAGTGCATATATTCCAGCATTCATATTTTATTTTACCTTTGTATGTCAATTCTCCTCCCCCATTAACGTAATCTATTTTCATGTTTATTTATTTTTCCACTTGACATTTTTTACCATTAAGCCAAGATTTTGCATTTACTTCAATTGTGTTTTTTATTGTTATTAAAGTACATTGTTTATTATTGTGTTTTATGTTTCTTACCTTACCACAGATTACCAATCACGCAGTCATTCTTTTTTTTCTCTTTTTTTTCTTTTCTTTTTTTTAATATTTAATATGTGGCCCAGCACTGACACCTGCTAGTTGGAAGACTGCCGACCACCATTTCCACTCGTTACCGTCACAGTGTATTTACATCCTAATTAGCAGCGGAACTCGAATAAGCTAATTAAAAAAGAGTTATTCCCAAAAATATTTTGTATATCCTTATCATTGCTATTTAACTTAAGTTAAAATTAAAGCTGTAAGTAAGTTTGGGCAGATCTCAGGTAAGTGGTCAGCGCCACAGACGTCCCTCCTATTGTCAACTTAGGGGCAGACCACCTTAGTCCCAGGATCATCGTGCACAGGTGTTTTTGTTGTTTTAGATTTAGCTACTTAGAACGAAGTGTCCATGTAGCACGGGCTATGGTGAGCCTGTAATTGACTTCGGTTATTTGCGATAACCTTTAACTGTGATATTTGGGTTAAAGTTTTAAATGGGAATTCCTCCGTTTTCCCGGTTTATTTTTCGCTTCTGTTTTAGTGCACTAGTTTTAGTCTTGTTTTAATAACATTATCTTGATGGCAAATGTAGATGCAGAATGCTCACTAGTGAGTCCCATTCCTCAACGGCATTTCTAATTATTGTAGTCGCGGTGGAATGTGCATCTAATGCAGCTGCTCTCGTTGGATTAATGTTGAGTTTGATGCGCAGGGGTTCAGTAGCTTTACATTACAGTAAGTAGTGCAATAGTGGCGCCTCTGCTTCTGTTCAACAGATATGACACTCTTTAACTATGGGTTCATTACCTCCCAGCAGCACTTGTTACCAAGTCTGAGTCTGTGTATAGCTACTGCAATGTATCTGAATATATTTTTGCCAGGCTTGAAAGAGGAGTAACCAGTGGCTTTCGTACAATATCGCAGTGGATCTTCCTTCCGCTACCTTGACTCTGTGGCGACTTTTGATAGTATTTTCTTCTTGATTTGCTCCTTAATCTGTGAAAAACTTGGAGGTATTTGAACTTGCACAACAGGTAGAGCAGTGGCAGTTTTTGCTAGTGAGTCTGCCTTTTCATTACCATCTCTGCCAATGTGACTTGATAGCCAATTTAGGGTGATTGACAGCCCTAGATTATGGGCTTCTTTTCCTATATGTTGGACTTCTGTGAGGAGTTGCATATTATCTCTTTGCTGACTGAATAACAATGCCTGGAGCGAAGATTTAGAGTTGGTATGAATGATGACATCATGTAAATTATTCTCAATTGTACGGTTTATGGCCTCCAACAGGGCATAAAATTCTGTTTACAATGTTGAGCACCCACTATTCATGCTCCAGTAAGCTTCATGGTTGGTAATGTAAACTGCTGCCCCAGCAGAACCTCTTTCTTGATCAACTGATCCGTCTGTTAAGATGTGAGTCGTTGTAGGTCTTGAAATGGTTTCCATTTGTTGTTCTGTGACTGCTCTGAGCCTCTGCGAGTCACTTGCTGATATTTTAACTGGTAATCCTTTAATGATTATCTTTAGACTCGATTCTTGCCATGGAGGAGACTGCCGAAAGTGTTGATATGGTCTATCTTCCCCTTTGTTTTTAATGGTTCATTTCAAGTCCACTTTCTCTAGAATCTTGACCAGATTATCCATCCATGTACTTGTTCTATATTGAAGGTTTTTCTGAACCGATCTCTGTATGCTGTCTTTGAATGACAGTCTGGCGGTGGTTCCAACATGTTTTGCTGTTATGGTGGCTATCCTTTGTTTGATCCTGTTTTCTAATGCAGGTAAGTTGGCTTCCATTCTTAGATTCTCGCTACGCATCCTTATAGGTGCTCCCAGCATTGTTCTGAGGGAATCATTTTGAGACACTTCCAGTTTCTCCCATTTGTTATCACTGAGGGATGTAAGAACAGGAGCAGCTTAGTCAATGAGTGACCTAACTGTTTCAACGTAGTACATTTTGAGTACTGGTAGAGATGCACCATCTCTAAGACTTGTCAGGGAGCCCAAAGCTGTGTTTCTGGCTTTACAACGTTGCCAAAGATATTCAGTTTCTTGTGTGAATTGAAAAGAGGTAACCCATTCAATTTCATGTCCTTGTATTGCGAGTCTGACGTCTTGAGTTCTCATTTTAACGGCCATTGCTTTTGTTTTATTGCTGTTTATTTTCACTGCTATGCGTTCCGCTTCCCTGCTGATAATATCAAGGCATTTTTGTGCTTGGTTCCTTGCACCTTTGCCATTGATGATGACCCCAAGTCGTCTGCATTGTTAAGCAGTTTTACTTTTGGTAACTTGAGCTTCATGAATTGTTCCATGAGACAGTTGAAGAGGAAGGGGCTTAGTATTTCTCCCTGCGGAGTTCCATTTTCCAGCCTCTTTGAGGTCGATGTTTTTTCTTGGAATTGGACTTTAGCTTCTAGGTTTTTCAGGCTTCCTTTGGCAAAGGTAAGAGCGTGTCCTGTGATTTCCTTATCCACGAGGCAGCACAGTGTAGCTGGAGCACTGGCTAACTCGAAGGCTTTTTCAAGGTCAAGAAAAATAAGAATTCCAGGTTTGTCATTGATTTGATTCAGAAAGGAGGTAAAGCCTTCTGTGGTTCCAATAACTTTTCTGTAAGCAAACATATTTTGATGTAGTGGATTGGCTTTCCATTCAGTTCGATTAAGGGACATTCTTTCTGCAGTTTTGGCCAGACAGCTTGTTAATGAGATGGGTCTTGGATTTCCTGGGTCTTTAGGTTTTGGAATGGAAACTATAATTGCACTGTTCCAAGAGAGTGGTCGAGTTCATGTCACCCATTCTCTGTTGTTGAGACTCAAGAAGGCTTCTTCGTCCTTTTCCCCCATAGCTTGGCTAGCATGTTGTAAGTGATTTTGTCCTCGCCTGGAGCTGTATTTTTAGTTTTCTTTGTAGCACTTCTGAGTTCTTTCAAATTGAAAGGTTGGTCTGGTTCGTCAGGTAAGGCTAAAGCATCATCTATTTTTCCCATCTTGCTGCTTGAAGTCTTTGTTGGTGAGTCAGAGTTGCTTGAGGAAGTTAAGTGGAACTGGCTCTTGAAGCAAATAGATTTGCTTAACTTTCTGTTTCTTGCTCTGGATGAACATGATGTGGCGGAGCAGGAGGCGATTTTCCTTTGGCCTTGTTGATCTGCCTCCAGATGTCACCCAAGGATATATGCTGATTTAGCTTGGCACACCACTCGAGCCATTTTTCTTCTCTGATTTTTGCTGTTTCTTTGTGCACATGATCTCGGACAGCTCTAAGAAGTCCTAGATTAGCTTCGGTTCTATCTCTTCTGAAATTCTTTCGTGCACGATTTAGTCTGTCATGCAGCTCTTAGATCCTATCACAATGATACCAATGGTCCTTGTGTTGTTGGGTAATTGTTTTCCTCTTGGGGATGGCGTGATTTGCTGCTCTATGTATTGCATTTACTAAATCTTTTTCCATTTCTTCGGTGTGGTCAGGAGGAAACTTCGTCCAATCTGCTCTGATAAAGTCCCATCCGGGCTCGGGAGCTCAAGGTCTGGGAGGTAGTGCTATATTAATAATTGTTTTTGTAGCAAAGTGGTCACTAGTCAGTACATGGTCAACTGACCAATGACACAACTCAAATACTGGTGGAGACAAACGTGAGATCCAGTTTTCCCCCACCAGTGTGGGTTGGTTCCGTCGAATTAAGCAGACGGATTTTAGGCACTTCATCCAAAAGGTGTTCAATATGTCTTCCGTTGGCGTTGGTTCTTGGTGAATCAAGTGGTAATTCACTACGAGCGTTGAAGTCGCCAGAGATGATAGTAGGTGTAGTGACTGCTATTTCAAAGATTACTGGGAGATCCATGTCGTGTTCTCTATGGCTCTTGAATACATTGAAGATGGACAGCATCGAGTTCCTCATAGTAAGATTAACTCCCAAAATGTCGACGTTCTCGCCACAGTTAGGCAGGTCTGTGATTGCTGTGGCATTGATATGATTTGTTACTAGAATTGAAATGCCTCTGGTGCCACCTTGTGCCATAGGACAGTGGAAACCTTGATATCCTGGGATATTGATATTTCTTTCAGTCCTGTTGAGTGTTTCTTGAAGTAGAACAATATCAATGCTGTCCTTGAGAAGCACTGCTCTGAGTGTTTGTGCTTTGTTTTTGAATCCATGAATATTCCATTGTATATTCTTGAGAATGTCCATTATTCTGTTTTAGTGGAATCATTGAGTCCATGGTAGTTTCTACAGTTCTAATTTTACCAATGGCTTGTGTCTTCTTGGCTGGAGTGGAGACTTTATTCTTGGTGGGTGAGGAGTCTCTTGGTTGGGTTGTAGAATCTTTGCTACATCCAGCTACTGGGGCATTTGACGATGTAGGGATTATCATTTCTGCTTGAGAGGCCTTGGAGGCAATAGCAGGTATATTCGTTTTGCTGCCCTGATCTATTCCGTTGTTGTTGCCTTGTGGAGTAGTACTTTGTTTTCTCCAGTTATTGGAGGCCCTGTTCTTACTCAGACTAGAAAGAATTGGTGTGTTAGTCTGTTGCTGATCTTCATTTATTCGGACTTGCCGAGGAGTGTACCTCTGGCTTTTTACCAAGGGTCTGGTCGATTGTGGTCTAGAAGGTGTGACTTTGGGTTACTGGGTTGATCCAAAAGCTAGTATTCTTTTTACCCTTTCTTGACATCGTTTGTTCCAGGCGTGGTGTGTATCCCTGCAGTTTGGACATTTTGCTTTCGTTTGTTTTCCTTCTTTATGCAGATTCTTGCATATGTCGGTGTTGTGGAGCTCGCTGCATACTCCATATCATTCCGGGCCTCTGCAGCTATCTTTATGGTAGCCGAAGCGCTGACATCTGTAACAACGCATGGGTACCGGATTGTACTGCCTTAGACTGAATAGACCATATATCCCAACATTCAGAGTGTTAATGCGAGGTCCTTTTATTGTTACAAAGACCTGTCTTGTTTCTACATTGTTGTGCTTACATCTTTCCGCCGTTGTGACATTTGGGCATTCTGAGAGTCTGTTTGCATAAACTTCAACCGTGAAATGTTGTACTATCGTGTTGGTGATTTTTTCCTCTGGTTTCAGTTCAATTAGGTCTTCCGTATTCCTGAGGTTTGTAATTATATTTGGATTAGCTGTGGATATGTTATATCTGCCTCAAATGTCAGGTTTGGCTCTAAGATCTGATCCTGGATTATTCTTTTCCAGTGCGGCAATGTAAGCATAAGTGGGACCATCTACTGGTTTTTTTTGGTTTTGAAGATGTTCCTTGGCATTGGTTTGGGGCTGCTCTTGAGTTCTGGTTGGCTTCTAAATTGGTTTCTTTGGGCGTTTCTTCGGTTCTTCTTCGTTTGTTTGCCTTTCAGTTTCCTACAATTTGCCACGGTGGTTCGTTGAGGGTTGGGTCATTTTCAGGAATTTTCCCTGCTCTTGCTACGAGATCACTGTGTCCTTCTGATGTTAATTTCAGAAGGATGGTTAGGAAAGTCATATCCTGGGGGGACATGGTTGCACTGTACTAAAAGAGTAACTGAGGGAGTAACTGTAACTGTGTATTGCTATACTCAGCAGTTGGTTGAGCATGCACAGGGTGCATAAGGGTTAATATAGTCTTGCTTATGTGAACCGCAGCCAGGATAGCTGGCTGGTTTGGTTTAGAGTGAGGGGTTGTGGTTGTGAGTGGTTGTTGAGCGGAGTAATGATTCTCACAAGCGGGTGGATGACCTGGTCGGAGCCCACGAGTGGGTTAGGCGGCGGCCGGAGGGACCCCCCCCCCCCCATGCGCATACATGATATCCCTCCCGCTCCGGGGCCTTGTTAGGAGCTTCCACTATGAATAGTTTTTTCCATGTATGCCGATGTCAAGTCACCAATCCTGCCGCTTAGGCAACTTGTTGTTTTTGCCATCAGCTTCAGTTCTTTTTATGATATACTGTGCACCTCTCCCTTTGTGTAAAGTGTCCCATATAAGAAAAACGAAATACAAGAGAATTTCCATTTCGTGTATGTTATTTTTGTATTATTATTGTGTTTTATCATTATCATCTTAACTCTTTGGGTTGTGATGAGATCTGCCATTTATGTGTATTTTAGTTTGTGTTTGATAGGGAATTAGGTATGCTTAGGGGCGCCTTCTCGCCATGCCCTGTGGCTTGGGGATTGGTGCCCTGAAGCTACGTAAACGCCCTATCCCCCCCCCCCCCCGAAGTGGCTAGTTGAGTTAGGGGACAACAATAGCGTTTAAAAAGAGTTTTATCTTTAGGGTAGATATTCTACTGATCCTACTGTTTAGATAGTCCTTTTTATAACCGCTAATGGACAATCGCACATACATAGAAGTATTGACATTAGATAGTAGAATTTGGTACTATTGGCTTTATAGAGTCCCCAGAAATAAAGCTTAAAACGAAACTTATATATTACAATATCTTGTAGAGCACATATATGAATTATATTAGGCTTCATAAAGCCTGTATTAGGCCTAGGAAGGTTTGGCTAGGTCAGTTTTCTTTGCAACATCAGTACCAAAATTTGTTCAGGATTGTCCAAATGTTCAGTAGTACCGATTTCTTAACTTCTAATTGCCTTTCGCGTCAGTATATGAACGATGGTCCTCATCGTTACTATAAGTACTACCAGAACAGGAGGCTGGGCTCTCATATCCACAATATGAGTTGTGTACTGGTTCATTGTGGTATGTGACACCTTCCTTAGTGGTCGTGGTTAGTGTGGGGATGTGGTGAGGTGCAGAGATGTGATATTCTGACCTGGCGTGATGGGTATGTGCTCATCTGGGAGTGATGGTGATGTGCTGATCTGGGAGTTTAGGTATGTGCTGAGCTGAGAGTGATATGATGTGCAGAGCTGATAGTGATGGGGATGTGCTGATCTGGGAGTGATAGTATGTGCTGAGCTGAGAGTGATGGGAATGTGCTGAGCTGGGAGTGATATAGGATGTGTGAGCTGGTAATCGATATATATATATATATATATATATATATATATATATATATATATTAATATATATATATATATATATATATAATATATATATATATATATATAAATATATAAATATATAAATATATATATATATATATATATATATATATATTTATATAATATATATAATATATATATATATATATATATATATAATAAGATTGTTATGTTGTTTGATAAGTTTTTCTGGTTATCTCACCCAACTTTGCACGGTGGTTGGTAGGTGAGAGGGGATAGTTACTGTCGATTTGCGATTGGTAATAATATTAATAATGAATGAAATTCATTATTATTAACAGTGTTAGTAAAATAAATGCTAATTTTGAATGTTTTGGGAAGCACGTTGCATTAAAAATAATTGGGATTAAATAATTGGGATTAATTTAAAAAATTACACGAGACGGTACATAAAATCTTGTAATGTGTGTATTAAAACGTAGGAAAAATTTTTAACCAAGAAATCCTTCCGATGATTATAGCTATAACGAGGGTAAAGTTAATATAAATTATGAGATTAATGTTTTAGGCCATGTTCAAGATAGATCCTGCGATGGGGAAGAGCAGGTAATATGGGGACATTGTGGATCCTCCAGCAGTACTTAGTGATTGTGAACGTGGAGATAATTACGCTTGTTAGTGGGAAAGTGTAGTGATTGTCAAGCGAAAGTACACACACGCAAAAACATTCTCTCTCTTTCTCTCTGTCTCTCTCTCTCTCTCTCTCTCTGTGTATCTCTTGCTCACACACATACACATACGTGTGAGGCACTCATAGGGTCCTCGCGGCTGAGTGGACTGAGCTCTGGGTCGTAGTTCAATGGTCCCGGGTTCGATTCCCAGTGAACTCATCTGGGAGTGATGGTTGTGTACTGGTTCATTGTGGCAAAAAAAAACCGGCAGAGATTCTTTCATCCCGATTCACCTGTTCACCAAGCAGTAAATAGGTCCTTGGGATTTAGACATCTGTTACGGGCTAGTTCCTGGGAATAAGTGCGTTCTCAGGTAAAGAGAAAAATCTAAGAGGCATGAATTACGAAGAAATGCAGCGTGAACTGCACCTCACGTCGCTGACAGAAGAACTCGAGGAGATATGATCACCACATATCAAATTCCCAGGGAAATTGACAGGGTAGACAACGATGAATTATTTAACAAGAAAGAAGGTGAGAGAAACTTTATGCCCATTTGTCTCCGCCTCCACCGGGGATCGAACCTGGAATCTCAGGACTACGAATCCAGAGCGCTGTCCACTCAGCGGTCAGGTGCCCTGACGCCTGACAGGGGAAATTAGAAACAACATTAGAAATAACTTTTTCAGTGTCAGAGTAGTTAACAAATAGAATACACTAGGAAGCGACGTATTGGAGGCTGACTCTTTACACAGTTTCAAATGTAGATATGATAGAGCTTGAAAAGCTCAGGAATCTGTACACCAGTAGACTGACAGTTGAGAGGCGGGACCAAAGAATGAAAGCTCAATCCCCGCAAACACAACTAGGTGAGTACAACTGAGTGAGTACACATTCACACTGGGCTCGATTCCCGGACCAGGCAGAAACAAATGGCCAAAGTTTCTTTCACCCTGATGCTTCAGTTACCTAACAGTAAATAGGTACCTGGGAGTTAGACAGCTGTTACGGAGCTGCTTCCTCGGTGTTTGTGTGTGTGGAAAAATATAGTTAGTAGTTAGTTACAGTTGATTGACTGACAGTTGAGAGGCGGGTCGAAAGAGCAGAGCTCAACCTTAGGTAAATACAACTAGGTGAATAAACATTCACACAAACAAGACAGATGTTGTGCCACTTAAGCAATATTAGCCAAGTTTCGGAGCCAGTGAAGGTTAATCATACCGAGATGAGTTACATTTACGCCTCTATGTAAATTCATCATATTTCTGATTGTTGGGAATGATTGTGTTTGATGAATGGTTTCATTTCCTGCTGATAAGGGAAAATATAACGAAACTAATTAACACAATGAACTAATTGGAAGACTTTTGGAATATTTTTTCCATAACCAGAGGATATCTTGGCAACCCGATCACCTAATGAAGGAATATTTCATTCACTTAGATCTTCTGAAATTAGAAGTCGGATTTAATGTTTCAGTTTTGTTCCAGTTATTTACTTCCCGGACCAATCATTATCGTGAGCATTCAGGGTCCGGTTTGACATCTCCGATGATCCAAGTGAATGATGTATTACTGCGCACACTAATGAATAATTGTATATGTTTCTATGAAAAAATCAGTTTTCATTTATTTTTTCAAAATATTTTCGTAAGTATAGTGGCGGGCAGTTCTAAAAATCATCGTGGTGGTCTGAATGTGATCCCGACACGCTGTTCTCGTTTGAATTCTAGTGACACCGACCATCCTATGTTCATCCCACACCCCAGACCACTCTATGTGATTTTGAGTGAAACTTTGCCCAAGTCTCTGGCGTCAAACTTGGGACTGACATACAGACAAACATTACTGACACATCAGGATGTCTACTAAATCAAGTCCATGTATATAAACCCACATTAGTAATGGAGTTAATTCCCTCATTTCCCCAATATATTTTCTTACTAATATCACGCTAGTGTGAGTTCCTTCGGTACTTGAAGCTGGAGCGTCAATGGTGGGAGAACTCTACTGTCTATAGCAGAGTGCGTGGGGGGGGGGGGGGTATGTGTAACACCTGGACTGGTTACATATAGGTCAGGTATATATATAGCTATATACACATATAGGTTACATACATAACCGCATGTGTATAATGTGGCTATAGTAGAGGTCTCCAGACGTCCTGTGGAGTCGTTTGATTTCCAGATTGTATAACTTGATTGCCACGAGAGTCGCGGCATGGGAGTCACAACGGCGAGGGTTCGAACCCACTTATTGCTCCATCTGATTTTCACAGCACCTATATTAATATTACTACCAACATTGCTGTTACCACCGGAGCCACGCCAGGTACTCAAGGTATTCATGGTACTCAAGGTACTCCTGGTACTCATGGTACTGAAGGTACTGAAGGTACGGAAGGTACTCATGGTACTGAAGGTACTCATGGTGCTGAAGGTACTCAAGGTACTCATGGTACTGAAGGTACTGAAGGTACTCAAGGTACTCAAGATACTCATGGTACTCGAGGTACTCAAGGTACTCATGGTACTCAAGGTACTCAGGGTACTCAAGGTACTCATGGTACTGAAGGTACTCAAGGTACTCAAGGTACTCAAGGTATTCATGGTACTCAAGGTACTCATGGTACTGAAGGTACTCAAGGTACTCAAGGTACTCAAGGTATTCATGGTACTCATGGTACTCAAGGTACTGAAGGTACTGAAGGTACTCAAGGTACTCATGGTACTCGAGGTACTCAAGGTACTCATGGTACTCAAGGTACTCATGATACTCAAGGTACTCAAGGTACTCAAGGTATTCATGGTACTCATGGTACTCAAGGTACTGAAGGTACTGAAGGTACTCAAGGTACTCATGGTACTCGAGGTACTCAAGGTACTCATGGTACTCAAGGTACTCAGGGTACTCAAGGTACTCATGGTACTGAAGGTACTCAAGGTACTCAAGGTACTCAAGGTATTCATGGTACTCATGGTACTCAAGGGTAGCCAAACTTGACTCCAGAAACCTCTGAGGGAAAGTCAACCATCCATATAAACATATTTGACTTTAGCAAAAAAACTCATCTTTGGCTCTTTTTCATGATGGTAAATGATAATTACATCATCACAGCATATTTAAAAGATTTGTTGGTGGGGAATATGTTGCCACGAGCCAAACACAATAATAGAAAGCCACAAACACAGAGAAACGAAGACAAATCAATAGAGAACAATACGATGCAACTTAAAAATGAATGGTAACTCACCCCAGTCTTCTTCCTCGGCCGCTAGTGTGAGGCCTCGGCCCGGCTGGTGGGCACGGAGGTTAGGGCCAGCACGGCCATACACACCACGCCCCAGTCCTGCCCTCGGCCGCTCCTGCCCCACCACATGTCTGGGCCACCTGGCGGGTCGAGAGGTGGCCGACACCATGCAACCTTCTCTCAGGTGAAACACTCTCTAATCCATCTCTTCTCTTCCCTGCTCCTCTTCCTCGGGTTTCTCTCCTTTCTTGTTTTCTCGTTCTCTTCCCCTTCTTTTGTTTCTCTCTCTTCCACTTTTTCACGGTGAAGTAGCGTCACTTTTGTGTGATTTTTGGTAAGTTTCATCACTCTTACTTTTGTTTTTAGCTTTATTGTTTACCTTCCCCTCTTCAAATTCCGGTTCTTTATAGGGCAATGTTTCTGTTGTGTTGACGTGAGTGTTTGTCGCAAGCTTCGTAAAGTATATATGTAGCTGAGATGTGTGTGTGTGTGTGTGTGTGGGTGTGTGTGTGTGTGTGTGTGTGTGTGTGTGTGTGTGTGTGTGTGTGTGTCTGTGTTGTGTGTGTGTGTGTGTGTGTGTGTGTGCGCGCGCGCGCGAGGGGACGCCAGAGGGTAGAAATGACCCGTCAGAGCACACCCCACATCGAGGATGTGGCTCCGCTGATACCACTTCCAAATGTTTTCCTAATGCACTCTTTCTCTCTCTCCCTCTCGTGTTAGAGCCACTGTTGGGCCTCGCAGCATCCAGATCCTCCTCCCTATCTCTATTGCACTCTCACATCAACTCTCTTTTCAAGTTATTTCATAACTTTCGCCTTTATTCTTTTCCATTTTAAGAGCCCTTATGGAGAAAGTAAATTACGCTGAGTATAGCCAGTTTACTGTCAGGTGTCAAAGTCTTCATCTCTAGACTGGTAATATATATGCAGATCTCCTCACCATAACGCCTCCATCATATTCCAGGCGCCTACTTGACAGCAAACCTTGTCTCAGAACACAAGAGCACTATACTGTGGTTCATCTCATAGACACATCTTGTTCCTGTGAGAAGATCCGTAGAAGTGATGAGGGTTCGAACCTATGCAGAGGGTGTTCCTACACACATTTTTTCATTTACACAATCACGTTAGTCTGATTACTTTTTGTGTGTCCTGGTTCCTGTGTCGTCTGCTTTACTGTGGTGACGGTGAAGGGCAGGATGTCGGGTTTCCTTTGTGGCAACGATCTGTGGGGAAAGAAAACAAATATTAGAGAATATAAACAATCAATTGCAAGCACCCACATCACACCTATGTGTTGCACATCCACATATAATTAAGCGGTTGTTACTGCTCAGGGAACGATGTAATCTGTTACTTAGTTACCCAAGATAGTTTTTCAATTATACCTCTGGGAGTTACGCTGCGGCTATCTGTACAATGCTTCCACAAATCCCATTACCCCTGTTGCATGGAAAAATAGAGTCATCGATGGAGTGTGTGTGAGAGAAAGAGAGAGAGAGAGAGAGAGAGAGAGAGGAGAGAGAGAGAGAGAGCGAGAGAGAGAGAGAGAGAGAGAGAGAGAGAGAGAGAGCGAGAGAAGAGAGAGGAGAGACCGTTCATATTTACGAACACACATATCCTTCACCTGCAGAAATCAGTCTTGCCGTGTAAGAAACTCGCGCCAAAATAATCAACACGAGGAAGAAGACTGCTCCAGCAAGGAGGAGATCAATATCACCGACCATTCACTCTCACAATATATTGGCATTGAATTACCTTCACATCTTGCTAGCCCTCCCTCACCCCTCCTGGATAATAGCATGGAACCTTAGCAATCGTCTGTGTGAGATGGTGGTATTGTGGTGGTGTCCGTAGTGGTGTCTGTGGTGGTGTCTGTGGTGGTGTCTGTGTGGTGTCCGTGGTGGTGTCCGTGGTGGTGTCTGTGGTGGTGTCCGTGGTG
>WNGS01001822.1:0-11042 GCA_020271785.1 Procambarus virginalis
AGATTTTTGGTGGCAGATCATTTTGAATGAAATATTTACACATTCTCTGGAACATTTGTTATAGAATTGACCTTGAATTCACGTATCTTTTTTCAGCAATTCCATCAAATAGTTGACTAGTGTGTTCAAATAATTTTTATGTTTAATCACAAGTTTGACCTTTGTCCTAGGTAATTTACGGAATTCCTCCAGAGATTGGATCGGCGTATTAGTAGACGCCGACTCTCAAGCTGAAGCTCAGTCCGGGGAAAACATTAGTAACCCAATCGAGAAAGTAATATTGAGTGACTGATATATTATTGGTGCAAATTATCCTAGTAGGGGCGTGTGTGGGCTCCCGTCGCCGCATGATAGGTGAGAAGATTCAGTAATGATTGCGAAAAGTCAGCTTGTTGTGCTAGCGGAGTTTACACCGGTGTGGCCTCTCAGATCAGTGACAAGATTTGGGTGTGAAGTGTCTTGGGTGTGAGGAGGTGTTATCCGCTCCATCTTGAAGAATCGCACTGGGATGGTAGGATCAAGAACCAAAACTCATTTCCACAGGGTTTATTGCACGATCTCAAGTACTAATACATGCCAATGACTCTACTCAACGGCACCGAGATTTTGAAAAACCGCATACCACAAACCCATAAAAATAATTAAGCTGAAAGTCCAAATTCAAAAAATCAACAAGAGATGAAAATCACACTCTCTGTTTACCTCAATTTGAGTCTAATCAACAGACTTCACACAAAAATAATCATCACAGAAAAAAAAGCCTGCTCAGTTGCTGGCACTTCCTGAATTGCTCCAAAGTACGTTCGGGACGGGATTTGGTCTCATCCATGGTGATAGTGACCTTGAAGTTGCCAGGTTTTGTGAGTCCTCAGGTTTTTCTAAGATAAATGTAGGCCTATCACTTTGTGGTGTTTCAACTCTGTCCTTGGTGGCCATTTTTTGCTGTGGTAGTTTCCCACTTCTGATTATTTTCTGGCCTGCTGTCGAATGAGGGTGAATGATGTTTTCTCACATGCCCACAAACTTTAGTTGAAGATGGATTTTGGTCTTGTGTATGTTCACACTTTGTAGAAGCTGCTTGTTGGCTGGATGATTCGGAGAGCCTCCTTTTCTCTAGTTGTTCATCGTTCATTCTGGCATTGTACCCTTCTTCTCTGACAATGACCTCTGGTCTCTAGTAAAACCCCTAAGACTGGGCATTCACTTTACAGGCCAAGATGCATTCGATTTGGGGGATCCCCTTATCGTTGGGTCTAATGCTATTGGTTAAAATAGTTTTTTCCTAGTTAGGTGTTTTTCTCATTTTATTTTCTAAACTACCAATCCTCGTCTTTAGACGCATGTAACGTCACTAGAAAGTTGTGGCCCTTGTGACCCTGTGATTATGAGGCAATTGAAAGCTCGTGTCATCTGAAGTCCAGAAGTCGATCAGTCCTCGGGCCGGACCACGGCCATAATCATACTGCGAGGTACCATTATGTGATATGGGAGCAGTTTTTTCGGTTTTTCTTTTGGGGTTCATTAAGGTGTGCTTCACGTGTCATTCAATGCTTGTTCCCAAGTTATAGGTCCACGTAAAATAAGTTGAGCGAGAAACTTGTGCTGGTGCCCTTCATCAGGCTGTTTTATCGAGTCAGGTATCCTGTTTACTCAGTCATTGGTTAGCCTATGGTGAACTAAGTGATGTACCATTGAGTCCGTGGGTTACTTTCCAGCGGAACTCGCCTTCGGTGCTACCCCGCTTGGCTGTACCATTCCTTCCGGCCTGGTGCTAATGACCTGCTTATTAAAGTGGTCTGGGGCACGACTTGAACGTAGGGGTTTTCCACAGTGGTGGAGCTCCATCGAAAGCTGAAGACATGATCTCCCACGTTCCCTTCTATCGTGAGAAGACAATGGGACCAGGTGTCGTCATTCAATGTCCGCGTTCTCAGATACACGCTAATATCCGCTGTGTCGCTCTTAATCCTCTTGCGGTCTCAAAATATGTAGCCTGTGGCGCTGCTCTAAGGCCTTCCCACAGCACTAACCAAGGACCGGCGATAGCATTGTATTCACTGGGTATACTTATATCTGAGCCTAAAACCAAATCAAACAGAGCGAATCGTTTATAAGAAAGCAAGGCCAGTATTGGCGGGGCACGGCTTGTTTTTTTATTTCTCATCATTGGTAGTTCTGGCCTTAGTGCATTTGCGCTTAATGCTGGGATCTTCCTCTAGGGTGTTATCCCCAATCCACCTCCCTGTGGTTGAGTTGAAGGGGAGGAGGTTGCACGCACTGTTCCACAGTTTTCCTGAGCTGTCTTCTCCTCGCAGGTGGTGGTTGGCCAGGCCTCTGTTCCCGCCATTCCCGCTCCTTTTTCTGGACCTTCCCAACTGGTCTGAAGGAAAAGTTCCTAAAAACGGAACGGGCAAGAGGTTTAATTGACTCTTTACTTTTAATAGAAGAGACGTTGGTGTCTTCCTCCTTTCCACCGAGGATTTAGAATCTTCTACTGCTCGTTGCAATTTGTCTTGCTTCAGTCTTTAACCCTATGGGATTATGCCCATGATATCACATTCTTCTCTTGTGTTGGTGCCTACAGGTGCTAAAATTAACGGCTTTGTTCTGGAGCCTTTGTGTGACCGGGGCTGTGGGGTAGGGGGACCCATGGACCTGCAGGGTCTCATTTGTGCCCTTAAACCTTATCCCTGATCTCACATATCTCTCTGCAGAAGATATTTCACTCAGCAGAAGACTTTACTTATGCATGTTCGAGTTGGATTTTTCTCGGGTTGGCTATTCCCCCCTACCATGGGTGTGGGGCATATCCATAGTGCTGCCTTCTGCTCAAATATGAGGGTCGTTTTCATAGTAACATATGGTATATTATTCCTGACCGCAAATCTTGGCTAACGTAGGTTTACCTTCACATTGTCCCATGCCCAAATATGTACTGCAATTGAGGTCTACAGTTCAAGAGCTCGCACCGTTAAAAATGCCGGAGCTTTGATTTGTTTTTGGTTTTTCTTTATGCGGGGAGTCATTGCCTTGCCTTGTTGGATTCAGAACCATTTGCTTTTTCCTATTCTCTTGGATTTTTTGGCATTCTGTGTAGTGGGGTCTCTAGTTGTCTTCGTCAAGCTGCACCCCTGTTTTCTTGTTTTCCTTTTAGTGTGATATAGGGCTCCTGAATTCATAACTATTTAGTCTCTCTTATTTTTCTGTTGGGCGTGTACGAACATATCCCGCGTAGTTTTTTCCTTGTGGCTTTTGGGTCAAGGGGCGCGCGATTCTGGGCCGGAAGTAAAGGGGCGCGCGCGAAGGCACCTTGGTTGTGGGCACAGCAGAGACAACAAAGATGGGAGGACGCAGGTGGAACAAGGCAAGGGCTTGTGGGGGAGTGGGCAAGAAGCTTGGGGGACTGGCCGCGAATAGGTGGGTCGCTCGAGGAGAAGGGGAGAACGGTGCCGCTGGGGGGGGGGGTGCGCATGAGGGGAAGCGGTTCCGCAGGCAAAGGGGCGAGGGACAGGGAAGGAGTGCAGCCTACCACCACAGGGGAAGGGCGGGCGCCCGGGGGACGCGCCAGAACATCAAAAAAAACTGGCAGAAAGAGAACAGGATTACAGAGCTCATCTTCATATTGCAGCACTTTATATGCCTGGCCGGTTGTTGAGCTATCTCGGACCAGCCCCAGAGAAGCCTGGATGTTCTGACTTCGGTGCCTGGGTCGTTGCTAGGCCCTCTTCTTCAGGTACACAGCACAATGCGCAAATTGCAGTGATGTGTCACACTCTTTAACCCTTAGGCCGCTAAGGGCCATAATGGCTTCAACACCCACAGGCGCAACAAAAAAAAATTCAAAAAATTCTTTCATCTTATAAAGTGTTCATTTGTGTTCCCTGACCGAGGAAAAAATAACAACAAAAAATCATAGGTGGCATATTTTAGCCACAATAGGTAGGGAAGTCTGGCAAAAAAGAGGCGGTGACAGAGCCTTCGCCAGATGAGGTCTACTCTGCCCGAGCTGTCAGGTGGCAGTTGCCACAATATATTATTACCTAATTATTTCAATGTCTCTGATTTTTTCTTTGTTCGGGGGAGCCCTTCGGCTCCCCGAGCTTACTAGGCTGATATGCTAATGTCAGACTTTGGCATTAGTCATGTGTATGGAGTTCTATGGGCCTACCGGGGACCACGAGCCAGAACCTGGCCCCCTCAGAGGGACAAGGGGAGTAATGGCCTATAGAAACTCCCGTGTGGTTGGAAGCATTCTATGTCTGCCATCGACTGGTTAGACACCCAGAAGGTAAGCGTCCCAAACAAACCCCTATTCTGGTGAAAATTGCTACCACAGCCGAACAGTGGATAGAACTCCCCTAAAATAAACGAGCAAACAATCATGACGTCACACGTCGCCGCGCCACTGTCCGCGCAGCTCCCCCCCTCCCTGGGAGGGGGAAGGGGGAGCCCCAGACCCATTGCGCTGGCTATCCACCTCCAGTTCTAAGGCTGATGCTAAAGGCTGAGGTCGTGTGCTCCGACTCCGGTGGTGTTTTCAGCACTGTACCTAGGGTATGGTGTCTGTCTTCTAGGTGGTGCATGAGCCGGGAGTGTTTCTTCAGTACTTGGGCTGCATGCCCTAGGGTTTCCTTCCTAGGTGCCTTGTAGTACTGCCCTTGGGGCTTCGGGTTCCCTTCCACAAGTTCCTTGGGTTCTGCCCCTGCTAGGCCGTTTACTGCTTGGTTTTCGGCCGCCCTTGTGTGCTCAGTGTTATGTCTCCCTTTGTTCGCCTGGAGTAGGGGCAGTTTACACTGGCGGGGCGCAGGCTACTGCGCAGCTAGTTTTTCACCTATCATAGCGGCCGGCTCTGTTCCGCCTGGGTACGCTGTCCTCTTGCGGGTTTTCATTTTCTTTTTGTTTTCTGCCTGGTGGGGGGGTCTGCCTTGGTTCTTGCCCCCTGTGTACTGAGTATTCCTCCTTTTTCCGGTGGTTCCCCCTGCTAGCCCCCGTGAGTGTACATGTCCCAGGGGGTTCAGTTCTTAGAAGGTTTTTGGTAGTTTTGACGCCGGTTAGCAGTACCCTGCCTGGTTTACTGAGCGCAGTCCTCTTCAGTAAACGCTCAGGACCCTGGGAATCCCCACGGGGTCGCATGGGTCCGGTGGATGTGACCCCGGGGTTCCCCCCTCGCTTTGTGCGAGTTTGAGGGTTGCTCTGTCCCCTTGTCTCAGTGTGACTCTCACTGTTTTGCTTCACAGTCTGCTGCCTGTGGGGTCGGTGGCACCTTCGACCCGAAGCCTGCTAGTTTTGTTGCTTGTTTGTGGCTTACTTACCCAGTCTTATGCTGAATATGTGAGTGCAGGCAGCACGAGCGTTGCGCATCGTGTTTTGGTTTGGCAACGCCCTAGGTTGTTGCTCCCCGGAAGCCCTGAGGCTGCCCTGTTTTGGTGACGGGGCTTGAGGGTGTTGGTTGCTTCGGTTTCCTTCCACGCCCCCTTGTCTTCCCCCCCCCCCTCGCCTTCCCCCCCCCCTGTCTTCCCCCCCCTGTCTTCCCCCCCCCCCTTCCCCCTCCTTTCCTTCCTGCATCCGGATCCTTACCATCTGTGGGTTCGGGGTCTGGGCGTGGCTTCGATGGTTTTAAGACTCGGGCGGTCTGGGGAAATTCCCTTCTGGGATAGCGACGGGAACATTCAAGCCTGTTCCTCCAGCCGTGTTGTACGAGTCTGCCAGTGGGCTCCCTCCTTGGTAATTTTCGCAGCTGCCCCGGTTTTTCTTGGGGCCGGGGCTTTAGGGGGATGGCTCAGCCCCGGGGCCTGACGTGTGGGGTTCCTGGGGCTGAGGAGGGGCTGCCTGGGGGGGCCCCGGGCCCCCGTTGGTCCCTGCCGGGGTTGTTCTACCCTTCGAGCGGGGCTTGCGGTTACGGGAGTGGGGTTTTTCCTTCCCCCCTCTTCGTACAAGTTGTTGGGCGTCGGCCCTCCTCGGGCCGACGCCCAACAACTTGTATGGTTCCTTGTTCCTTGAGTCCATTGGTTCCGTCCTGTTCATGGGTGCTCTTTGCGTTTTTCCACCCCTTTTCTTGGGACGGGACTTCCCTGTCATGTTCTGCTTTTCTTTTTGGGGGTTTTGCATGATTTTTGGTCTCGGGTGCGACTGTGCTTTTATGAGCCTTCGTGGTTTCTGCTTGCCTATGGTTGTTCTCGAAGGTTCGGGAAGGTTTTCGCTACATCCCGCATTATTGGAATGTCTGATGTCTTTCGGTGTGGCTTCCTATGGTCTTTTCTGGGCTTGTTGGTCCCCTTCCTTGTTTATTCGGGGTTTTCGGTCCTGTCTCGCTCTTTTGTTCCTGTGTTTTTCTTCGCCCGCGGTCTCGGTACTGTTTATTTTCTTTACATACTCCTTGTCCGGGCTGACAGTTTGGGCTACTTGTAGCCCAATTGGGTTTCTGGTTCGTTCCTTGTCTTCCTTACTTTCACCGGATATGTATGCCGCTGCTTCCTGTTTTCACTCCTGTTCCCGTGCACTGGGCTGTTTCTGCCCCTGCGCCCATCCCTTGGGTCACGGGCTGTTTGGGCTACTTGTGCAGTAGTCCTTTTAGGCGCCTTCCCACTGAGCGGGTTGTACGCGTGCGCTGTGGGAGTTTGTTTTGGTCTGGGTGGTGTGCATGAGTACTCATGTTTTGCGTCCTTTTCTCTCGGGTGCTTCGCCTCTCATTCTTCTCGCTTCTCCAGTCCTTGCCCCGTAGGTACTGGAGTGTTCTGGGTTGTGGTTATGGGGCAGACGCCAGGGTTTTCCTTGTGTTATGGGTGCGGGGCGTCTCTTTCGCCTCTCCCCTCCCCTTTTGCGTGTGCGGCTCGGGCTTTCTTCCCCTGGCGGTGCTTCCGGCATCTTCTCGGCTATGTTGTGTCGTGACATGTTTGTGCCTCCATTCTGCAGGTGAGTTTATGCGATCTGGCGTCTTTCAACCAGGCATTGATTCTTGGTTTTTGGAGTGCGAATGTGGGAACGGCAGGCCACAGGTGCCTGCAGGGGGTCTATTGGCCCATGCGGGTCAGCTCCTCATTGTACCCATCCAGTCCCACTCGTTGGCATGTCCGTCCCATGCTTGAGTTAGTCCTGGGGGCCCCACCTCCACGGGTTACGTGGTACAATGGTGGTGGTGACTGTTATGAGGTATGGTTTCCTGTGTCCGGATGTTATGAGGTGCCATTTTGATGCGGTTTTGTTACCGAGGGTGCGTGTTGGGGTTTGGTTGTGGCATTTTGTTTGGCCCTTGCGTGTTTTCCTCCTGGGGCCTTCTGTGTTTGTCTGTGCTAATTGTTATGTTTGTCTTCTCTGGGTCACTCATTCCTTGCCTGCCTTGCAGTACCTGGCTTAGCCCTTCCAGGTTTGTTGGCTTCTCTGTACTTCCCTGGTTGTCCTCACCTCGTTGTACTTGAGGGGTTGAGCTTTTCGCTCTTTTGTCCTGCTCCTCTGTCGCTTACCTTGTTGTGCTCCGCCTACAGGCGGAGGCGTATGGAAGATGGTGAGGAGGGGGAAGGAGGAGAGGAGTTACTGTTTGGAAGGGGAGTCCCCTTCCATTATCACATGAGGCAGTGAGGACCTTTCTGGTGTGCTCTCCCTGGCACGTTTTATCTGAGTGCCACTAGGTCCTGGTTGAGGCTCACTGCTCGATTTTCTCACCACAAATCTGTCCATGGAAGCTTGCTTTTCCCTTCTTCGCAAGCTGTCTCTGTAGTAAGGCATCACATTGTCATTGAAAAGATTAAGGCAACGGCCTACTACAGCTTTCTCTGGGTGAGTCTTTTCAACAATTGTTTGAATCTCTTCCCATATCTGACACACCTTCTTAACCCTCAAACCGCGCATATCATATATAAATGATATCAGTGACATAACCGAAACCACGCACATCATTTATATATGATTTCGTGTCTAGCGCTATAATTTAAATGCCCCGCCTGGGATAGGGGCAGCTATAGTACAGCCACGACCGATAGTTGCCAGATGTCACCTAGAAAAAAAATCCAGCCCAACATTCTTGGGTGTGAGAGCGTCAGTATTGAGCAAGCCACCAAGGCTGGCGCACGCAGCACGAGCTCACAGCACCGCTGTTCATCTTGTGACCACAGCATTGCCTACAAATGCCAAAATATAAATGATACTGCTATTATTTAGCAGTGATAGTATTACTGAAGCCCCCTGACTGTGATAAAACTGACCAGGATTTTGATAACAGCTTGATTGTGGTGATATTTAGCGCTGTGCTCGATGGAAGGAGGAGTAAGGCTGTGGAGGGAGGGTTGTGGGCGTCGTCTTCTGACTGTGTGTGGACACCATTTATTGACTGCACTCACCATACCAGCTTAGTGGTTCGCTATGGTGAACACAAATGTAGATACTTATATATAACGTGTGTATAGTGTGAGATAACAGCGAGAGGAGTAGGTTGGGAGCCGCCATTTTGGTGAGGGAGGAGCGTCGTCTGCACGACTTGGCATGTTGTTTACTGATGGCTACTATGGTCTTTGGGCACCATACCAGCTTATTTGTACAAGTATAGTGACTAAAACAGGTAGATACTTATATATAATGTGTGTATATAGCGTAATAACACCACAACCAATATTGTTGGAGGAGAAATATTAGTGCGTCTGGCCTTGAGGGCGGCCGCCGATCAGCTGACTGTGTGAGTAGCTACGTGTTTGTGCCTTTACTCACCATACAAGCTTAGATGTATAGTTATGGTGAACAAAACATGTAAATACGTATATATAACGTCTGTGTATAGTGAATAAATGCAAAAACAGTATTGTGGGAGGTGAATGAGGGTGAGTGAGGGAGTGGCAGTGAGTGGCTCGCTGGTGTTTGGCGGTCACTCCTCTTTGCTTTTTGACTCACAAGACCAACTTAGTAGTTGGTTATGGTGAACAAAACATGCAGATACTTATATATAACCTGTGTATATATAACAGCAAAACTATTTGTTTATTGTTTTATGAACATAATAATTGAATCACTTATATGCACACCATAATTTTGAGTACAGCGATGGTTCACACATTTTATAATATAAATATACCACAATTCACTGTATGGAATAATATTACTGCAAAAAAACTAAGAAAAAAATCAACCAGAGACATTGAAATAATTAGATAATAATATATTTGTGGCAACTGCCGTCTGACAGCTCGGGCGGAGTAGACCTCGTCTGGCAAAGGCTCTGCCATCGCCCCTTTTTTGCCACACTTCCCTGCCCTATTGCGGCTAAAATATGCCACCTACAATTTTTTTGTTATTTTTTCCGTGATCAGGGAACAAAAATGAATACTTCTATAAGACGAAAGAATTTTTTGGACTTTTTTTCTGGGGGGAGCCCCGTCGGCTCCCCGGAGCTATCCAGGCTGAATGGATATGTATAACTTTCTGGCATCAGTCAATGCATGGAGTTCTTGCCTACCGGGGACCACGAGCCAAAACCTGGCCCCCTCAGAGAGGCACGAGGAGCAATGGAATATAGAGACCTCCCTTATTATTGGGAGCATTCTATGTCTGCCATCGACCGGAAAGGCACCCAGAAAGGTAGGCGCCCCAAAACAAACCCCTATTCTGGTAAACTATTGCGACCGAAGACCGAACAGGCGAACAGAACTCCCCAAACGAAAATTATCCTCATGACGTCATCATGTCGCCGCGCCTCCGTCTGCGCAACCCCCCCCCCCTCCCCGGGAGGGGGAAGGGGGAGCCCCAGACCCCACCGCCGGCAACCCAACCTTCAGTTCTCAGGCTGATGCAATCTGGTGCGGTCGTGCCTCTGGCCCCAGTTTGCGGTTGCAGTTCTGTTCCTGGTGGTGTGAGCTGTTCCTTCTGGTGGTGTGTGGGCCAGGAGTATTATTCTACGGTGCTCGTGCTGCTTGCGCCTAGGGCTATCTTCCCTAGGTGCCCTGTGAGTACTGCCCTTGGGGCTTAGGACTATCTTCCCTGGGTCTCTTGGGATCTACCTCCGCTGTGCTGTGTATTGCTCGGTACTTGGCTGCCCTTGGGCTCAGCTGGGGTTTTTCTTGCCCTTGTTTGTCTCTGGGTAGGGGGTAGTTTTCGACACTGGCAGGGGCGCGGGGTACTGCGCGCTAGTTTTCACCAATTACAGCGGCGGCTCTGTTCCGCCTGGGTACGTTGTCCTCTTGCGGGGTTTTTTCTTTTGTTTTTGTTTTTGCCAGGTGGGGGGGTCTGCCTGTTGGTCCCCTTAGCTGTTTTTGAGGTAATTCTCCACTTTGTCTATTGGTGGTACTCCCCGCTTGGCCCCCGTGAGTGTACACGTCCCGGGGGTTCAGCTTATAGCAGTTTGTTGGTAGTTCTGGGTGCCGGTTAGCAGTACCCTGCCTGGGCTTCCCTTAGCGTGTTATCAAGGCTAAGGGCCCTGGAAACCCCACGGGGGCTACGTGGTCCGATGGATGTGATCCCTGAGTCCCCTCTCGCGTCCTGCGAGTTTGACGGTTGCTCTGTCCCCCTGTCTCCGGGGACACTCACCGTTTTTGCCTCCGCCATGCTGCCTGTTGGGTCGGTGATTGTTTTGACCCGAGTCGTGCGACGTGTGTTGTCTGTACGTTCTCCAGTTCACCCAGGCTACTGCGCCTGATATGCGGGTGACGGCAGCAGAGGCGTTGCATGCTCGTTTTAGGTTGCTGCAACGTGCTAGGTTGGTCACTGCCCCGGATGCCCCGAGACTGCCCCGTTTTGGTTATAGGGACCCGGACTTGGGGGTGGGTGTCGCTTCGACACTGGTTCCGTCCGCCCCTCCAAGTCCTTCCCCTTCTCCTGCTCGTTCGGTTCCCCCCCCCCCCCTTGCTGCCGGCTCCTAAACGTCTGAGGGTTTCCGAGCCGGGGCTGGGTTTAGTTGGTTGTGAGACTCGGGCGGTCTCGGGGGTCTCCCCTTCTGGGGCAGGGGCGGAGGCATTCGAGCCTGGTCCTTCTGCCGAAGCTTCTGGGTCTGGCCAGTGGGCCCCCTTTGTTCCTGCTTTCTCGGCTGCCCCCACCTTTTCTTTGGGGTTGGGGGCTCAGGAGGA